>ONZH01007351.1:0-104211 GCA_900303285.1 Rhinella marina
TCGCTCAGCTAAATCACTTCAACAGATGCAATACAAGTTCTATGCACACGGTGATAAGGGCAACAAACTGATGACCCGACTTATTAAACCAAAAAGAGAAACAACGTTTATCTCCTCCATAAAAACAACAACTTCATATAAAATGACCTCCACCCCACTAATAGCGAAAGCCTTCCAGGAGTACTACACCTCCTTGTATAATTTGAAAGATCACCCCCCAGAGGAAGGTCACATTCCAGCACCTTCCCTGCATCTCATAAGATCCTTTTTAGACTCTATCAGTACCCCTAGCTTAACTGAAGAAGACTAAAAGGCTCTGGTCGCCCCCTTTACAGAGAATGAATTGGACAAGGTCTTGCAATCCATACCATCAGGGAAGAGCCCAGGTCCTGACGGATTGCCGATATCCTATTTTAAAAAATTGAAACACCAGCTACTCCCACGTTTCAAGCATGTATGCAACTCCCTTCTAGAAGGGGCATCCTTTCCGCCTCAAGCCTTACAAGCACATATAACTATACTCCATAAAGAAGGGAAGGATCCAGAATTGTGTGGGAATTACAGACCCATTTCTTTATTGAATTGTGACCTTAAATGGTGGGCCAAACTATTAGCTCAGCGCATATCTACTCTTTTGCCTAAACTAATTGGTGATGAACAGGTGGGGTTTGTGCCGGGGAGAGAGGGCAAGCACAACGTGTTGGAGAGTATTCAGGCTATCTACACAGCTAAGCAGAAAGAATTCCCTTGCTGCTATTAGGTACAGATTGCGAAAAGGCTTTTGATAGGGTTAATTGGCTATTCATGAAAGAATCACTCAAAAAATTTCCCTGATCAGTTTATTGAAGCCATTTTTTTCCTTATATTCGAAACCCTCAGTTCAAGTAATGGTCAATGGCACATTTTCAGATTCATTCCATATCACAAATGGAATGCGTCAGCTGTCCTCTTTCCCCTGCCCTCTTTTATCATATGCATGGAAATGTTGCTAACCAAAATTAGGCAATCAGAGAAGATTTAGGTCTCTAAGCAGGCAATACACACATCTACTGCAGCCTTGGCCGATGATTTACTATTGTTCATCTCAAACCTAGAAGTAGCCTTCCCAGAAGTGCTTATATTCCAGCAGTATGGTGAGGTCTCACATTTTAAGATAAATTTACCAAATCCGAAGTACTGGAACATATCTGCGGATGATAGACTTTTGTCCTCTCTTCAAAAGGTCCTCTCGATTCACTGGCCTACTTCAGCTATTAAGTTCCTGGAATCCAGATTTCTGCCGACCCTTCCAGATTATTCGCCCTAAATACACACCGTATTGGCCAAGATCAAACATCAGCTAGAGAACATGAACATTCCGTATGTTTCATGGTTCGGGAAGAAAAAACATCTTATCCACTTATATCCTCCCGCAGATCTTTTACACACTACAAGCGCTCCCGATATTTATCCCTTCTAAATATTTCCTTCAATTCAGAAAGTTTTTACGTCATTTCTCTTCTGGAAATCTAGAAGACCTAGATTAGCATATTCTTTACTGTCCCAGAAAAAACATAATGGAGGTATATCCCTGCCTGATTTAGCTACATATTATAGGGCTATCCACTTAGCTAGATGGGTCTTATTATCAAATACAAACTTACAAGCTCCCTATCTGGACATAGAGAGAAGTTTGATGGGGTCTCAACTGTATAATTGCTTGTGGTCTAAATGGTCAACAACACTTTCCGCTAAGGTGGTAAGCAGCCGGACAAAAGGAACGCTATGGGTATGCCATCAGGCAGAGATCCTCCCTCATTCCAAGGGACATATCTCTTGATTAGCACCAATAAGCGTTATTCCCTCTTGGTTGGATAGCTCTCGTATAAACACTGCACACTGGTGGTTGACTATACATGATCATAAAGTCCAGGACATCTTGGATAGTACAAAACCTCTGACCTTATCAGATTACATATCATCAGGGGATAAGAATTCATACACGATAATACAATCCCTAGATTTTCAACAAACTATTACTAGATTTAGGAAAGGTATTTCCATGCCAATTCCTGACCCGACATGGTTGGAGAACCTAACTGTTTTGCCAAAATGCCCTAAAAAACTTACTTCACTAATATATATAGCTCTATTAAAAGACTCTGCATCCCCTAAGCCATACTATATTTCTTGCTGGGAAAAGGAACTGAACAAATCCTTCTCCCCTTCAGAAACTCAATATATCCTGTCCCATGCATGTGGTTTTTCAAGGTGTATCAGACTACAAGAAAATTCATACAAAACGACCACTAGGTGGTATAAAACACCAGAGTTTCTATTTTCCATCGGTTTGTCCCCGAGTGATAGTTGCTGGAGATGTGGAGGTGATAGAGGTACTATGATACACATATAGTGGACATGCCCTTTAATAACACAATTCTGGCTAGAGGTGGAGAAATAAATAAATAAAATTTGCTCTGCTTCTTTGAAACTAACTGCTGAGCTGATTTTACTATGGCTGCCAATACCCAATTTCTCCCCATCCAAACATAATTTAGCCACTCATCTACTTTCAGCGGCCAAACTATTGATCCCTACTAAGTGGCGGGACACATCACCTCCTACTATTTCATTGTGGTATGCGAAAGTACAGCAAATTAATAGGATGGAAGAGCTTGCAGGTTGGGAAATGAAAAGAAGGTCTTATTACCTTGGGATTTGGCAGCCATGGATAGATCACTGGAACATTAAAAGTGTTACTAACACCAATCCTGCTTAGTCAGTGGCGTCTCACAAGGCGTGGACTGTGACTAAATATACCACTATACAACATTTGATTCACCACAATACGAGGTTCTGTTGCTGAACTTGTGTATTTGTTAATTCTTTTTGATTGTCATATGAAAGTAATTTCTCTTAGCAAGATTCTCTGATTTTGTCATATCAAGATATGTGGAGCTGTTATGTGATACTTTCTCTGGTTACTTTGATATGCACATGTCTGTACCCTTTTATGCTATTGAATAAAAAGAGATTACACACAAAAAATATTAAAACATGAATAAATATATATATATAGACAAAAATAAATAAAGACAAATAAAATGTCTGTAAAATAATTAAAAGAAAATATGTAACATCATCTCCAAACCAACCCGTACTGCCAGGGACTATTTTCTGTGACAATGACACATTTTATATGGACGCAATGGCTGCTTATAATAAGTCCACGTCACAGAATATATGTTTTTCTAGGGAGGCATTCACCATATGTATTTTGACTAGAGATGAGCGAGCATACTCGTCCGAGCTTGGTGCTCGTTCGAGTATTACTGTACTCGTAAGTGCTCGCTGCTCGGACGAGTATCTCGCCATGCTCGAGGAAATGGCAACTTCCGCATTGTGCATTTTTGGCGCCTATAAACTCAGCCAATCACAAGCCAGGAGACTCTGCGGTACACCCAGCATCAGGTGGGGCCCTTACATGTCGATAGCAGGGGTTGGCTGGCCTGATCAGGTGACCCTGGAATATACTAGTGACTGCCCGGGGTGCTCGGCTCAGATGCCGTCTGGATGTCGTTAGGGATAGAGCTGCTGCGTTTCAGGGAGAGTGTTAGGGCCTGCATTTAGTTCTTTGTTTGGCAGGAGTGATCTCAAAAAAACCCAACAGCCCTTCTAAGGGCTACAAGACATTTTTTTTTTGTCTCCTGGCTTGGCTGGCTGGCTGGCACTAGTAGTGCAGCTATCGCCATATATAACCCTTTTTTTTTTATTGTTATATCTCAGTGATACAAATCCATTTCACACAGCTGCGTGGAACCATTCTGTGTGTCACAGTTCAGCTGTCCACTCACTACAATCGGTATTTTCTGTCCAGGTGACACTTTCTGTACGTCACTTAATCCAACAAGATCTTTTGCTCTCACGTATATAGCTTGATCACAAAAATCTCTGTGCGACATTTGTCTGGGTCGCAGTCAAAATAGCCACCGTCAGCAGGGTGTGAGTTAGGTCTACGATAGTTTCTGCACGTCACGTTACAAAAAAAACAAAACTAAAAAAACATTAAAAAAAATATATATATAAAAAAAATAGTTTTTTTGTTGTTTTAGCTCAGTGATACGAATCCATTTCACACAGCTGCGTGGAACCATTCTGTGTGTCACAGTTCAGCTGTCCACTCACTACATTCGATATTTTCTGTCCAGGTGACACTTTCTGTACTTCACTTAATCCAACAAGGTCTTTTGCTCTCACGTATATAGCTTGATCACAAAAATCTCTGTGCGACATTTGTCTGGGTTGCAGTCAAAATAGCCACCATCAGCAGGGTGTGAGTTAGGTCTATGATAGTTTCTGCACATCACGTTCCAAAAAAAACAAAACTAAAAAAAAATATAAAAAATATATATATATATATAAAAAAAATAGTTTTTTGTTGTTTTAGCTCAGTGATACGAATCCATTTCACACAGCTGCGTGGAACCATTCTGTGTGTCACAGTTCAGCTGTCCACTCACTACATTCGGTATTTTCTGTCCAGGTGACACTTTCTGTACGTCACTTAATCCAACAAGGTCTTTTGCTCTCACGTATATAGCTTGATCACAAAGTGAGACATTTGTCTGGGTCGCAGTCAAAATAGCCACCGTCAGCAGGGTGTGAGTTAGGTCTACGATAGTTTCTACACGTCACGTTCCAAAAAAAAACAAAACTAAAAAAAATAATATATAAAAAAAATATATATATATATAAAAAAAATAGTTTTTTTTGTTGTTTTAGCTCAGTGATACGAATCCATTTCACATAGCTGCGTGGAACCATTCTGTGTGTCACAGTTCAGCTGTCCACTCACTACAATCCATATTTTCTGTCCAGGTGACACTTTCTGTACGTCACTTAATTAAACCAGACTGAACAAGTTTGTGGGTTTCAGTACAGCAGGCCCATTTATTTTTTTTTTTTTATATAATACACTTATATACTGAAAATGTTGAACCCCAGGGCTAAGGGTCGAGGACGAGGGCATGGGCGTGGGCATTCAATTACTGCAGGGGGCAGAGGCCGTGGTCCTGGGCAGGGTGAGACAGTACCTGCTGATGAGGGAGCAGGGGAACGCCGCAGAGCTACACTCCCTAGCTTCATGTCTCAACTTACAGGGACACGTGGTAGAGGACTGTTGAAACCACAACAGTGCGAACAGCTGATCTCGTGGATTGCGGACAATGCTTCAAGTAATTTGTCCACCAGTCAGTCTTCCACGCAGTCCACCCACGTTACTCAAGGGAGCACTCCTCTGGCTCCTCCACCTCAACCTCCTTCCCCCCAGTCTGCCCCCTCCCAGGAAAATTTGGAATGCGATCCGGCATACTCTCAGGAACTGTTTTCTGGACCCTTCCCAGAGTCACAAACCACTTCTCAGGTTGCTGCTGACCTCGTTCTCGATGCCCAAGTTTTCCAACTGTCGCAGTCTGTGGGTGATGATGATGATGATGACAATGTTGACTTAGTGAAAGAAGTTTGTAAAGAGGTGTCGGACGATGAGGAGACACGGTTGTCAGACAGTGGTGAAGTTGTTGTCAGGGCAGGAAGTCCAAGGGGGAGCAGACTGAGGGGGAGCAGACTGAGGAATCGGAGGATGACGAGGTGACTGACCCAAGCTGGGTTGATAAGCTGAGTGAAGACAGTGCTTCTGAGGCGGAGGCGAGTGCTGCACCAGAACAGGTTGGAAGAGGCAGTGGTGTGGCCAGAGGGAGAAGCAGGGCCAGAGCTGGTGCATCAGCAGCAACTGTTTCACGTAGTGAAGCTCCCGTGGCGAGGCCTAGATGTTCGCATGTCTGGAGGTTCTTTAAAGAAAGTGAGGATGACCGACGGACTGTGGTGTGCAACCTGTGCCACACCAGGATCAGCAGGGGTGCCACTACTAGCCTAACCACCACCAGCATGCGCAGGCATATGAGTGCTAAACCCCCACTCAATGGAACCAAGGCCGTTCACCACCTCCTGTGGGTCACACCACTGATCCTTCCCCTGTGTCACTCGCTGCCTCTGCTAGTCAACCCCCTGCGTCACTCGCTGCCTCTGCTAGTAAACCCCCTGCCCAGGACCCCGGCACGAGCGCCTCCCGCCGGAAAACCACACCTTCGCCTCCATGATCCTCCACAGTGTCGACCAATGTGTCCCAGCGCAGTGTTCAGCTGTCTTTACAGCAGACGCTGGAGCGCAAGAGGAAATATAGTTCCACCCACCCACATGCCCAAGCCCTCAACGTCCACATCTCCAAATTGCTGAGCCTGGAGATGCTGCCCTATAGGCTGGTAGAGACCGAGGCCTTTCGCAATCTCATGGCGGTGGCTGAACTCGGTATTCCGTCCCCAGCTGCCACTATTTATCCTGATGTGCCGTCCCAGCCCTACACCAGCACGTGTCAGAGAACATCATCCGTGCCCTGACCAACGCTGTTTCTGAGAAGGTCCACCTAACCACGGACACGTAGACAAGTGCTGCTGGGCAGGGACACTATATCTCACTGATGGCACATTGGGTTAACTTGGTGGAGGCTGGGACCGTGACTGACACTGGGGCCGCTCATGTACTGCCCACACCGAGGATTGCGGGGCCTACCTCGGTCATGGTCTCTCAGACGTACTATGCCTCCTCCTACGACCCCTCCTCCTCCTCCTACTCCACCAAATTACCATCCGTGGGCACTGCGCCTTCAGTCGGTAGCTCTAGGCGCAGCAGCAGTGCCGTGGGTAAGCGCCAGCAGGCGGTGCTCAAACTGCTGAGCTTAGGTGACAAAAGGCACACCACCCAAGAGCTGTTACAGGGCATCACGGCGCAGACCGATGTGTGGCTGGCACCGCTGAACCTCAAGCCAGGCATGGTTGTGTGTGAAAACGGGCGTAACCTGGTGGCGGCTCTGCAACTCGGCAGACTGACACATGTGCCATGCCTGGCCCACGTGTTCAATCTCATAGTTCAGCGGTTCCTCAAGACATACCCCAATCTGTCTGATTTGCTCACCAAGGTGCGCCGCATCTGTGCGCATTTCCGCAAGTCCACCACAGATGCTGCCACTCTCAGGCAGCGCAGCGCCGCCTACAACTGCCCGCTCAACTGCCCGACTGTTGTGCGACGTGCCCACGAGATGGAATTCCACATTAAACATGTTATCCAGAGTTTACCAGCAGCGCAGAGCGATTGTAGACTGCCAGATGTCAACTTCCACCAGAACTGGTAGTCAGGTCAGTCAGATTCCTCAAGTCTACAATGAGGAGTGGACGTGGATGTCTGATATCTGCCAGGTGTTGAGCAACTTTGAGGAGTCAACACAGATGGTCAGCGGCGATGCCGCCATTATCAGCCTCACCATCCCGCTGCTTTGCCTGTTGAAAAACTCACTGCTCAGCATGAAGTCGGATGCTTTGCGCTTGTCACAAGAGACGGTGGAGGAAGATACGTCGCTTGATAGCCAGAGCACCCTCCGGTCTGTTTCTCAGCGCGTATCGGAGGAGGGGGATGAGGATGAGGAGGAAGAGGAGGAGAATGTCGGCGAGACAGTAGAGGGTACCAGTGCTCAGTCCTTAACTCTTGAGCGTGTATGGGCTGAAGAGGAGGACTTGGAGGAGGAGGAGGAGGAAATGGAGAGTCAGGCCAGTGAGGAGAGGGAATTCTTGCGTGTTGGGACTCTGGCGCACATGGCAGACTTCATGTTAGGCTGCCTATCCCGTGACCCTCGCGTTAGAAGAATTTTTTCAAACACCGATTACTGGGTGTTCACTCTCCTGGACCCACGGTACAAGCAGAACCTTTCCACTCTCATCCCTGCAGAGGAAAGGAGTATGAGAGTGAATAGATATCAACAGGCCCTGGTGCACAAGCTGAAACAAGTCTTTCCATCTGACGCCGCTAGCGGCAGAGGGCATGGTTCTGTGGGCCAAGTAGCGGGGGAGAGGAGGCGAGCAGGCAGCTTGTCCAGCACTGGCAGGGGAACGCTCTCCAAGGCCTTTGCCACTTTTATGTCACCCCAGCAAGACACTGTCACCTGTCCCCTATCTAGGCAGAGTAGGGGGGAGCTGTACAGAAAGATGGTGAGGGAGTACCTAGCTGACCATACCAATGTCCATAGCGATCACTCTGCTCCATACAACTACTGGGTTTCAAAGCTGGACACGTGGCCTGAACTGGCGCTGTATGCCTTGGAGGTGCTGGCCTGCCCTGCCGCTAGCGTGCTGTCAGAGCGGGTATTCAGTGCAGCTGGTGGCGTCATCACCGATAAGCGTACACGCCTGTCAACTGACAGCGCTGACACAGCGCTGACAGGCTGACGCTTATTAAAATGAACAAAGCCTGGATTTCACCGGAATTCAAATCTCCTCCGGGGGAAAGCAGCTAAAGATTAACATTACTTATGTATCCGATTCCTCTTCTCTACTCCTCCTACTCCTCCTCCTTGTCGTCTTTGCCTAACGCTGACCCAAAAAACGCAATTTTTTAGAGGTCCAACTGGCACTCTTTTACCACAATTTTTCCGGAGGTACACCTACAGGCCCTCTCTCTAAACAATTTTTCAGGAGGGCCCCCTACAGGTCCTCTCTCCAAACAATTTTTCCGGAGGTCCACCTACAGGCCCTCTCTCCAAACAATTTTTTCGGAGGTCCACCTACAGGTCCTCTCTCTAAACAATTTTTCCAGAGGTCCACCTACAGGCCCTCTCTCCAAACAATTTTTCCGGAGGTCCACCTACAGGCCCTCTCTCCAAACAATTTTTCCGGAGGTCCACCTACAGGCCCTCTCTTCAAACAAAAGAGAGATTTTATTTTTGGGATAGGTGTGAAAAATAATATTACCTGCGTATCTATATTGCCCAACATTGGATACGGTAGCAACAAGAAGACCAAACACATGCTGCCCACAGGGTTCCGCAAATTCCTGGTCCACAATGTCAAGGAGCTCGAGGTTCTGTTGATGAGCAACAAGTCCTTCTGTGCAGAAATCGCCCACAACGTCTCCATCTAAGAACCTAAAGACCATTGTAGAGAGAGCGGCACAGCTCGCCATCAAAGTGACGAACCCCAACGCCAGACTGAGCAGCGAAGATAAAGAATAAATATCTCTGTGGTTATTTGTGCTAAATAAAAGTTAAATAAACACAAAAAAAATAAAAATTGATCTGTTCCTGTGCCTGATCCACCCAAGTTGAATCTGTCCCATCATGAGAAAGTCCCCCCAAGGAGTCCCCACTGTAACTTGCTTCCCATACAACTACCTCACCCCCCGACACCTGTGTCTCGCCATTGTCCACCACCTCCTCAGTCAACACTGGTAAATCCCCACTGTCAACACACAGAGACTGTAAAAGGTCTTGCGAATTGGGGCAGAGAATGTTCTGGGGTAGCACATCAGAGAAGGGGTGACTATGGGGTTCCAGGGAGTACGTGACCACATGCAATCTCCATCTAAAAAGTCATGCCACACTTGATCAAGCTCATAATTGACAATTGTACCGGTTGATGCTAAATTTTTAAGTTGGGGTCCTGCGTCGTCATTCTAACTACATCCGGCTGTTGTCACCACCACACACGCTAGCCCAGGGGGCACTCCTCTGGCTCTTCCAGCTCAACCTCCTATCCCCCAGCCTGCCCCCCCACCTACAGGCCCTCTCTCCAAACAATTTACGTCTTTTTCCTATCTTTCTCTCTCTCCAAACTATTTTTCCGGATAGCTGCCATATACGGTATTAAACTGAGTAGTATACATAGAACACATACCACACTTGATCTATACCAGTGGTGCACAACCTGCGGCCTGGGGGCCACATGCGGCCCTTGATACCATTCTGTGTGGCCCCATCCATCTGGTAACAGACATGTATGTCCATGTTTTGTGGCTGCTCACATGCATTTTTCATGTATTTCTCCCATTAGATGGGACTCCTGGAACTGTAAGTAGACATTAATGGTACACACTGTGTGTTCAATCTGCCATAAATACAGTATTTCAGTTGGTAATACCCCTTTAAATTTTATTTTCGGCCCTTGACGTTGGTTCAGTCGGACAATGTGGCCCCCACCCAGAAAACGTTGTGCACCCCTGATCTATACTGAACGTCACTTTTAAAAATACGCCATTTTCCTCTCTTTCTCTCATTTGTCTGGGTTGCAATTAAGCAGACCACGTCTGCCTAATCTAATAGTTTCCGTGTAATTGCTCCATACTGCACGTCTTTTTCCTCTCTTTCTCTCTCTCCAAACTATTTTTCCGGATAGGTGCCGTATACGGTATTAAACTCAGAAGAATACATACCGTACCGGTTGATGCTACAGTTTTTCCAAATCCATCCGGGTGTTGTCACCACCACACACGCTAGCCCAGGGGGCACTCCTCTGGCTCTTCCAGCTAAACCTCCTTCCCACCAGCCTGCCCCCCACCTACAGGCCCTCTCTCCAAACAATTTACCTGGATAGGGGACGTATTAGATATTGTACTGATGTTTTTTTTTGTTCTTCTTTTAATTGCCTCCTGACCTGTGATAGGCAGAGCATGGACACGTCCCCTTAGCTGCAGTAGGAAAGACACTCCCTTGGCCAGAGTAAGCTCTTTTTCCTTTTCCGTGGTCGAAAAATCCATGAAATATAGGGTCCCAAGATAGGGGACGTATACGGTATTAAACTGAGAAGAATCGATACTGTACCGGTTGATGCTACAGTTTTTCCAAATCCATCCGGCTGTTGTCACCACCACACACGCTAGCCCAGGGGGCACTCCTCTGGCTCTTCCAGCTCAACCTCCTTCCCCCCAGCCTGCCCCCCACCTACAGGCCCTCTCTCCAAACAATTTACCCGGATAGGGGACATATTAGATATTGTACTGATGTTTTTTTTGGTTCTTCTTTTAATTGCTTCCTGACCTGTGATAGGCAGAGCATGGACACGTCCCCTTAGCTGCAGTAGGAAAGACACTCCCCTGGCCAGAGCAAGTTTTTTTTCCTTTTCCGTGGTCGAAAAATCCATGAAATATAAGGTCCCAAGATAGGGGACGTATACGGTATTAAACTGAGAAGAATCGATACCGTACCAGTTGATGCTACAGTTTTTCCAGATCCATCCGGCTGTTGTCACCACCACACACGCTAGCCCAGGGGACACTCCTCTGGCTCTTCCAGCTCAACCTCCTTCCCCCCAGCCTGCCCCCCACCTACAGGCCCTCTCTCCAAACAATTTACCCAGATAGGGGACGTATTAGATATTGTACTGATGTTTTTTTTTGTTCTTCTTTTAATTGCCTCCTGACCTGTGATAGGCAGAGCATGGACATGTCCCCTTAGCTGCAGTAGGAAAGACACTCCCCTGGCCAGAGCAAGCTCTTTTTCCTTTTCCGTGGTCTAAAAATCCATGAAATATATGGTCCCAAGATAGGGGACGTATACTATTTGAAACTGAGAAGAATCGATACCACACATGCCCCACTAGGAGAATTTGGGGTAATGGTGAGATTAGGCAGCGTTAGAGGCATCCATGCATGCTGCCCCTGCTGTTTCCTGTCCATTTCCGTGGTGTTTCCATCATTTTCTGAGGTTTCCAGGTTTTCACCCAGCCTTCCCTAGGCAGAGCCTTGGTCCCCTGCAAAAATGCTCGAGTCTCCCATTGACTTTAATGGGGTTCGTTATTCGAAACGAGCACCCGAGCATCGGGAAAAGTTCGACTCGAATAACGAGCACCCGAGCATTTTAGTGCTCGCTCATCTCTAGTCTTGTTATACAAGAAAGAGTGGGGATTATTTGTGAGATATATCTGGATCGTTAAACGAATTATTATAAAATTACAAAAAGGAAAATGAATACATTTGTACTGTTTTCTTGTTTCTGCTACATAAAATGTTAAATATTAAAGATGAAAATATACCAGTTTAGTCTTGGTGCCACATTACAATCCTGAACTTTGCCTCATAAACAGAATAAAAGGTGGTAAAAACAAACAAAAACAAACAAAAAAATCTGTCTATCTATCTATCTATCTGTTAATCTTATATACTGTATATATATATATATATATATATATATATATATATATACACACACAGTATATATATATATATATATATATATATATATATATATATATATATATATATATTTATAATAGGTAGAGGGTAATATAGCCTTTAGAGCCCAAAATATGAACTTGAGAATTTTGCCGTGGGCATTGAAGACTGTGGTCTTAAAATGGTTAAAGTAACTACAGTGACTGCTTCTATGCTTTATAAGCCATAGCTAGTGACGATCAGATCACATTTCACCGTAACCTAATCAGCAGTTTTGCAATTGATACCAACTGTATGTATGTCTGTTATGCACAGTATCAAAATCTGAAACCTTCTTAATCCAATACACAAATAGAAGTTATGATATTTATTATATATCTCACCTTTCAGTGAAAGAGTTATACTTGAGGACTGTCCATTAGAAACTCTTTGCCTGTATTGCACCCTTTGTACATTCTAGAACGGTCCCTGTAATGAAAAGGCATGGCACATTAGAGTATTCAGCTGGCATTAGATTCTGTCATTCGGAGACAAACACAGTCTTTGTTTGCAATAAAAGAGCGGATGGCGACCTACTTGGTTAGATAAAGGCTGTGAGTGACATGCTTCTGTGGTGTTCTAAAGAGAGACGGGAGATCGGCTCTTTTTAAATTCATTTTACACTGATCTCATTGTCACTTTATCATACAATAACATTGTTCTACATGTTCGCCTCCATGGCAGTGGAGCAATATGACAATTTTGCCAACGACAACAAATAAATCACTCTGGCCTTCTGCAGCTTGGTGACATTATTGATATATAAACTACTGCCTGGGAAATTTCTGGGATGATATAAAAGAATGATAAAAGTAGAAATTAGCTGCATTGGAGCATTGACTTTTTGTAGTGCTTTGAATTCATTTTAACTATTGAATTGTTACGGCTGTAGTCCAAAGCAGTACTGCCACACTATAGTTAAAATCAAGTCCTACAAAAAGTCTAAGTGTGCTTATAGGAGATGAAGTGATAATAATAATAAGCACAAAGTAAAAAATGCAAATGTGGAAGCTGGAGATAGTGTTAATTAGTTCTCCTTCCATGCTCCTTGGCTCATCGTTCACCGAAGGGTAGAAAATCACTGATGTTTTCATTAAGGCATTTTTCTTGTTTATGGCCACTTTATTAGTTTAATACTTTTCATCATGCTATATAGCTACAATATGTCATCTCATAATTTGTTCCAGGATCAGGAAAATGTGCTCAATACAATATATTGTCTGCATTTATTAGCATTGATTTACCATCCAACATGTATATAACAATAATATAATTCAGAGCTCTATGCATAGAGTAGAATAATGTATTTGTGACCGCGGATGATGGGACTTACAACTTCTCTAATGCTCTAGCAATTCCTTCACCGCCTGCTAGATCCCTTCTCAAAACCTAACTTCTAGGGAAGAGGGGATCAGGCATTGCCCATTTATTTGCATCTACGCTCACATCTGTATGAACAGTCACCTATTAAAAAGCAAGCAGCACACAGGTGTAATTTGAAGCTCCTTGGTCTCAATGCAAAATCTGTACCCCCCCCCCCAATTGTCAGATGCCTTTTACAATGTTGGTGGCTTCTAATAAACCAGAGGAGACATTGGGCCTAGGTATGCCCCCAGCCTTTCTGCTGCCTAAGGTGAAAAGTAAAATGATATTCCCCTCAAATGTTGCTGATTTCTAATGTTTATATCATATATTCTGGAGAACAATGCCTTCATTATAAGTGTCTTAAATACATTTAGCTTTGATACATTGTACGTTACATTAAATAAGAATACATAGCTATATATGTTTAGTATTTGCACTGTTTCTCATCCATGTTAATAGATTAATTTACATATATTACAAACAAGCAGTTACGCACTAACATAAAAATAGTCCCAATGAAACAATGCTCCTGATTTATACTTGTCAGTCAAGTTCTTGTAAAGTCTATATGCATTAGTTATATGATTGCAATTACAACTATTGTAATAATACAACTATTGTAATAATATAAAAATGAGTTTCTGTCTGTCTGTCTGTCTGTCTGTCTGTTCTCTATGCGCGACCAAACTACTGGACCGATTTTCACCAAATTCGGCACACAGATACATCAGGTGTCCGGGAAGGTTTTAGACCAGGTCTCATCTCTCTAGGACATACCGTTCCTGAGATATTCCCAAAATATGATCTCCATTAGCCAACATTACAACTGGGAGCTTTGGTTTTAAACTCCAACTGCCATTCTCTGCAAAGATACACAGGGAGGGCAGGTTTCCATAACAACCAGGTAATTATCAGCAGCTGAGGATCTCATCCATTTCTATTTACTGACACTGTTAAAGGTATTCCGGTTACCATAAATATAACTTATGTGTTTTTCTATTACTACAGTTCAGTAGTAATAAAAGATGTTTTCCTCCACTGCTGTCTATTGTGTGGGCTCATAAATAAGCATGGTATTGACCTTTAATTCAGGCCACCCTAAAAGAAGTACTTAAAACCCCCGCCCCAGGTCTCACTAAGCCACACCCCAACTCTGTCAGGCCACACCCCCTTTCACTCCGCAGCCAACAGAGATTGAAAAAATAAAGGTAAAAATCAACTTCTGTCAGCTGCAGGGATGGGTGGGAGGTTGACTTTCTTTCTGCAACAAAACACACAAACATTAAATAAAATAGATTAAATACACCCATGCGAAGCGTCTTGCTAATCCACGCCCCCGACTCTGTCAGGTCACGCCCCCTCCCACTCCGCAGCCAATGGGAATTGAAAAAATGAAGGTAAAAATAAACTTCTGTTTGCTGCAGGGGTGGGAGGGTGAATTTCTCTCTGCAACGACACACAAAAATTTTAGATAAAATAGACTAATTATAGACTACAACCGTTCGAATCGTCTTGCTAAGTCACGCCCCCAACTCTGTCAGACCACGCCCCCTCCCACTCTGCAGCCATTCTGCAACGACACACAGAAACATTAAATGAAATAGATTAAATCACCTATGCAAAGCGCTTTGCTAAGCCACACCCCCAACTCTGTCAGGTCATGCCCCCTCCCACTCCGCAGCCAACAGGGATTGAAAGAATGAAGGGAAAAATAAACTTCTGTCAGCTGCAGGGGTGGGAGGGTGAATTTCTCTCTGCAATGACACACAAAATTTTAGATGAAATAGACTAATTTCAGACTACAACCGTTCGAAGCATCTTGATAATCCACACCCCCAACTCTGCCAGGCCACGCCCCCTCCCACTCCGCAGGCAACGGGGATTGAAAAAAATCAGCTGCAGGGGTGGGAGGGTGAATTTCTCTCTGCAACAACACACAAAAATCGTAGATGAAATTGACTAATTTTAGACTGCAACCATTGTGATTACTCAAATTACCATGGCATTAACCTATAATTCAGGCCACCCTGAAATGAAGGACTTAACCCCCCCCGTGTCCCATTAAACCACGCCCCCTCCCACTCCGCAGCCAATAGGGATTGAAAAAATGAAGGTAAAAATCAATTTCTGTCAGCTGCATTGACTTTCTCTCTGCAACGACACACAGAAACATTAAATAAATAGATGAAATATACCCAGGCGAAGCCGGGTCTTTCTGCTAGTAATATATAATAATACAGACTTTTTGTGCAAAAATATCCCAAACTGAACTTTACCCACAGCAGTCACCTTTCCCAAGTACTAATAGTGTCTCTTGATTCTCATATACCCTACGTACGTACAGTAAAGCTGAATTGTACAACAATTGCACAATCAAATAAACAACATGTATGAAGTAGGTATCAACACTGGCAGAAAACAAAGTACTAAAGTAAGCTTACCAAAAGATGACTGGAACAGATTGATAATGGTCATGGAAGGAACTAAACTGACTGTGAATTCAACCCAGCGAGTCAGCCAGGACAATACAACAGCAATACTACAGTTCGCCAAATACAAAACAGGGAGGAAATGCACATACCTGGTAACTAAAATCGAGTAAAGCCTGGATATATAAAGGCTCGGTAATTAGCATCTCCATCCTAATTAACCAGGCCAAGCTAGCTAATAACCAAATGCTGATCTAATAGATTATTAACATAAAACTACTGGGAAATCTGCTGATTGACCATATATCAGGGATCTATACTGGTAGCTATTAAGGGTGTACATAGAGAACCACAAAAGTTAACTATGCATCTGTTATGGGGCCCTTGGACAGAGTTAGTCTTAGATATGGTTGGTCATATCTAGTGTTGAGCAAATTGAAGCTAACCGAATTGACTTTGATCTGAATTTCAGGGAAAATTTGATTTGCCATGAAACCAAATTTCCTGGCTCTTTGTGGTAAAAAATCAATTTTTCCTGAAATGGCGGTAAAAAAAAAAAAAAAATAGTGTCATCAGTGATGAATCACCGTTTCTGCTCAGCATGATGAGAGGGATGAGATTTGGCGCACTTTCTTTAATTAAGATGGCCACAAAGGCTTCTACATGGTAATTGGTAACAAATTTCTTTGTTAAATTCAGTGAAGAGCTGAATCAAGTTAATCTCTAGTCACATCCTTTTTCCTAATGGGTGGAGAGAATCTTTCATAACTTGACAAAAGAGGACTATTCATGGACTGGTTTATCATTCGATCTATTGTAGTTGGGGAATTCTATGACAAACCATATTAATAATGTATTAAGCAAACATTTTCATATATCTTTAGAAAATCTTCTGTAATTTCCTCTGTAGACTTATAATGATTCCTCTTTGTTACAGCATTTCAGTAACTGTCCTTCATTGATATTTTGTGAGAACACTTGCCGACATAAGTGTCAGATTCATTTCCATCCAAATCTTAGGCATTAAAATGTTCTTCAGCACAAGATAGTGACATTACCACACTTTAAACGATTGCCTATGGACTAGTGCCCAGAGATAATCAGTATTCTGTTATAGGCGCAGAGAAGGTACTAGCAGCTCATTTATCCAATTGTTCTTTAACGTGGTATATGAATGATGGCATTTGTCCCAGTGAAAGGTTAAACATCATCTTTGAGAGTCCTGTTAGGTTCATTACAATGGGTAGGAAAGTCTTATTTGCTAGTGGACAGTCCTTTATATGCTCAATGACACTGCTGAACATTCTTTTCTGTACTAAAATGAGAATAGTTCATCCTGAGATGATGATAATAATAATAATAATGTTTATTTATATAGCGCCACCATATTCCGCAGTGCTTTACAAAATCCTAGGGTTCTTGTACAATACAAAAATGACTAGCTAATATACAACTGAAACACTAGGAATCGGGGGTGACACATAAGGTACTTGATTGTGATAAGTAGGATTCGAGCCATAAAAGTACTGAAAGGAGTGGTGCCGGCCGATCTGCTTCGGGTTTGGGATATATATATATATATATATATATATATGGAGAGAGAGAGAAAGAGAGAGAGCTTTCATTAAATATTATCTCATCAAGAATTGCACTGCAGGGAATAGAAATACAAAGGAACAATGGAATTACAGCACTCACCTTTATAGGAAATAATGCTTTCAGGGTATATAAGAGAAACATAGGAAAATTGATTTTATTGTATTATAATGCTATAGTAAGTATTTAGTAGATTGTGTTTTTTAAAGACTTTGACATATGAAATATTCAATAATGCAGTAGACAGGAAGAATGAGTCAGTGTCCACATATACTTTATGTCAATGTCTTATATATGCATGTGATATATTTGCTACATTAAAAAGGTTATCCCATGAAGTGCATTTATCACCTATCCAAAGAATAAATATCAGATCGTGAGGAGTCCAATTGCTTAGATCCGTGCTTCCAAGAATGGAGGCCCCGATCAATCCAATAGATATAAATGGAACAGTGAACTGGCATGCATTACCATTCTATTCAGAGAAATGGAACCCAATCTCACGAATGCTGGTGGCAAAAGTGTTTTTCATGGGATAACCCTTTCCTCTATCTCTATTTGCTTTGGCAGATCCAAAATGGATTATGTAATTGGCTATTTATTTAAATATACAGCATGTAATGTTACTTAATATATACTTACAGGTATCTGTCTAGCCACAAAACAAAGTAAATGGTTCCCTAATAGTTTGTTATGGAGACTCACTCACGTCTACTTTCAAATCCAATAGTAGTTGTGTGCTATCAAATCTGTTAGCTCAGTCCCTTAGATGCAGTTTTATTGACAATAGGCTATCACTTTTTAGCATTATACCCTTAATGGACTGGATCCCTTTAAAAAAATGTTATCATAAATCAAAACACACCGAAAGAGTAGGGCCAAAGAGTCCCCAACCCCAACCCCCAAGAGCCAAGAGAAGAAGTAAGAAAGGACACATCTGTATCCATCTATCAATTCTATTTTTCATTTAGTGTAGTTGTTTCTAAAAGTATTTTACTATAAATCCTATTAGTGATTCCAGCTTATAATTTCATATTCTTAATTCTAGAGTCCATATATGGCAGTCTAGAGAGCTTCTACAGTTTGAAATTAGCAGCCCATAGGCTGATGGTAAGTCTATGAGAATTCCCATTCTAAAAATAAGAGATAATTGCTACTGTATAATTCTACCATACAGTATATACCTGCATAGAGATGTGCAAAGTTTTGAAAAATTTGATTTGGCAATTTCCCTGCAGTTCACCAAGATATTTGATTTGTTCCAAATTAATTTGTCACAAAACACTATAAATCAGGTATACCCGGGCCACTCTGCCTTAGGGTATGGCCAAAGAAGACCACACTGTAAAGTCAGTCTTTATTTTTAATGGCTACGCAGTACCTTTAAACAGTGGCTGTTGCTGGTATGGGGTTTGGCTGGTTAGGTGGGGGTACAATATGCATATTATTGCTGTTCTGGCCTGCAGTCTCCTGCACATTATTTGACAGTAAACAAAGAATGTTAATCAGCTGTGGTATACCCACTTCTCCAACCCCAATGCTCTCCTTCCCTATAGGTGGTAGCCCTTCTTTTGCCACCTGCTTTTCCTCCTTTTCCATATCATCTAATGTCAATGAGAATATGTCATCAGGAATATCCAGCTCCTCCTCCCTTTATCTTGCTGACTATTTAAGGACATGGAGACTTTGAAGGATGATTTCACTTGCACTGTCCCATCTCCAATATTCTTCTATTAATCTTTTTCCGCAACACTGTCCCTAGCGCATGAGTGCTTGCCACATCATTCCCTATGCTTAGCTCACAGGACAACGGTGGAGACAGCACGGGATGTGGGCTTTATAGGGCTGTGACATCAGGGGATGTTTCTCTGCAGATTGGCTGGTTGCAGGGAATTATGGGTGATCTTGCGTTCCCGGGCTTGTCTCCTCTATACTTAGTTTTACTTTGTAAATGTGCAGCTCGAGAAAATTCAAATGTATTTTGAATTACATTTTTCCTAAACTTCGGACCAAATTCCACTTTAAATGCTTTGCATCACTGAACACTACATACATAATTTATTTTCAATTTCTGAAGTTAGGCAAAATAAATTTGCTGATCTGTTTTCCATCCATAAGTTTTTTTTATGCAAGCTGAAATTTGACCGTATTTACTACAGGAAATGAAATCTAATTTATCTCACACTGTCACATACTTCATTATTATTGATGTATGTTTTATCATGTACACCCTAGATGTTTCATTGCCAACATACATATATGCTGCACTTTAATTAAAGATCAATGCATTATTGAAAGGTCCCCACACAAATTGCTTTTCTGAATACACTTCTTCAAGTCACTTTTTGGTGACCTTTATATTTCATGAGCTCATAGGTCAATGATATATTTTACAACAGGAGGTGGGAATGCAAAAAATAAAAAAGTTACTGTAATTTCTCAATAGAGTTTATGGTGCACATAACGATGAGTGTCACACAGATCATTAAATGAGCTAAAATTGCAGGCAGTGTGCCTGTAAAATAATAGGGATACATACTGTCTTTTCTGGAGCTTGTTAAAGGTGTGCTTCAGGAAGTCATTGAATAATCAGCTTTTTGTCATTCTTAAAGGAACGGTAAACATTATCAATCCCAGGTATACAAGCTATAAAGTTCCCTAATTATGGATGAAATGTAGTTAATGACAAATCATGTTTATTATTTAAACTTTTCAACAGTTTTCCATATTTTCCAGTGGTTCCTTTGTATATTTTAATTGTAAACACATATTCCTGTCTACTGGGCTATATGATACTAAGTAGCATCTAAGTCTCTATGATTTATTTTGCTTCACCTAAAAGCTCCTTTGATCATGGGGGTGTGGGTTGTTTATAGGGTAAACTTCAACTCTATAACTTGCCTCAACAAAAGTACAGTATTAATTGCATTACCATAGGACCACTTACTGATAGGCTCTTTTCTGATAAGATTTATCAACAGGCTGGAACTTGCTAAAATAGAAAAGATGCTCCAGTAATCCCACTCCTCTGCCATTCTGATGTTGCTCAGATTTCTGTTGCTCTGCACTTTCTGTCCCAGCTATTCATGCCAGAAACACTAGAAAAGGTTTGCTCAGCGATCACTGGCTGTCATATTACTGCTAAGGCCAGTAATGGGTAAGGTAGGCTTTTCCTAGTTTTTCATACATGACGACTTGAGACAGGATGTAGAAACGGCAGTATCAGGGGACAGTGGAGATTGGTTGCCTGTGTGCCTTAATTTCAGGTAGTTACGTTGTTACATTGCAGTATTTGGTTACATAGAAGGAAGTTCTGAAGGTAAACAGGGCAAAACATAAAGCAAAGTAGGGTTAATAGAAACATTGACAACAACAACATTGAGAATTGACAACTATGAGCAAATTGATTCTAAGCTAATCGGAATAGCTTACTCGCTAACTTGCATTCTTTGTTATGTCTACTTACATTAGAGATGAGTAAATTATTCTATTATGATTATTATTATTATTTTTAATTAAGCTGGCGCTGAATCTGAACTTTGTGTGATTCTATTCAAGCAAATTTTGGAGAGACAGGGAGAATGAGAACTATATATATACTAGCTGAAGGACCCGGCTTCGCCCGGGTATATTTGATCTATTTCATTTAATGTTTGTGTGTGTGACGTAAAAAAATATCGAGAGTGACCTCTACAGCAGCCCCCCCCTTATAACTGTGACCTCCACAGCAGCTAGAGTGGCCACTGTCTTCACCCCAGAAAGCCAGACCTCACCGGCCATTCCCCCAAACGTGAAACAGTGCCCTTGGTTACCATGAAGACACACCACTAAACATGAGGCCACGCCCCCTGGCTCCGTGAAGACACAGAGGAGAAGCTGCCTTAGCGTGAGCTACTGAAAGGGTGGACATCCCTACGTCCATCCAGGCACTGTGCTGGACTGAGGACAGGGAGCCAAAAACCGGACTGTCCAGCCTAAAGCCGGACAACTGGCCACCCTAACATCAGCCTGCCCCTAAGGTGGCCAGAGGTCCAGTTTTAGGCTGGACAGTCTGGCTTTCAGACTCACTGTCCACTGTCCGGCGCAGTGCCTGGACAGACACAGGGATGTCCACCCTTTCAGTAGATCACGCTCAGACAGCTTCTCCTCCGTGTCTTCATGGAACCAGGGGGCGTGGTCTCGTGTTTAGGGGTGTGGCTTCATGGGGACCGGTGGCATGGCTTCACGTTAGGGGAAGGCTGGACATTCTGGCTTTCAGACTACCTGTCCTCTGTCATGCACAGGGCCTGGATGGACACAGGGGGCGTGGCCTCTTGTTTAGGGGTGTGGCTTCATGGGGACCGGTGGCACGGCTTCACATTGGGGGAAGGCTTGACATTCTGGCTTTCAGACTCCCTGTCCTATGTCATGCGCAGGGCCTGGATGGACACAGGGTGTGTGGCCTCTTGTTTAGGGGTGTGGCTTCATGGGGACCGGTGGCACGGATTCACATTAGGGGAAGGCTGGACATTCTGGCTTTCAGACTACCTGTCCTCTGTCATGCGCAGGGCCTGGATGGACACAGGGGGCGTGGCATCTTGTTTAGGGGTGTGGCTTTATGGGGACCGGTGGCACGGCTTCATGTTGGGGTAAGGCTGGACATTCTGGCTTTCAGACTACCTGTCCTCTGTCATGCACAGGGCCTGGATGGACACAGGGGGCGTGGCCTCTTGTTTAAGGGTGTGGCTTCATGGGGACCGGTGGCACGGCTTCACATTGGGGGAAGGCTGGACATTCTGGCTTTCAGACTCCCTGTCCTCTGTCATGCGCAGGGCCTGGATGGACACAGGGGGCGTGGCCTCTTGTTTAGGGGTGTGGCTTCATGGGGACAGGTGGCATGGATTCACGTTAGGGGAAGGCTGGACATTCTGACTTTCAGACTACCTGTCCTCTGTCATGCGCAGGGCCTGGATGGACACAGGGGGCGTGGCCTCTTGTTTAGGGGTGTGGCTTTATGGGGACCGGTGGCATGGCTTCATGTTGGGGTAAGGCTGGACATTCTGGCTTTCAGACTCCCTGTCCTCTGTCATGCGCAGGGCCTGGATGGACACACGGATGTCCTTTTGAACAGCTCACTCTCAGACAGCAGCACTGTGCTGTCTGAGCATGAGCTGCAGGGAGAAAGTCACACTCCCTCCCAACCCTGCAGCTGACAGAAGTTGATTTTTACTTTCATTTTTTCAATCCCGGTCAGATGCGGAGTGGAAGGGGCGTGGCCATAGAAACCTGGTGTGTGTGTGTGGAGACTAACTGCCTGGGAGTTTCTATTGGCTGATAAGGGTCATGTGACCAGGCTACTATTGGCTAATGCATTTTTTGGGAATATCTCAGGAACGGTATGTCCTGGAGAGTTGAAAACTGTTCTAAAACCTTCCCGGACACCTGATGTACATGTGTGCCAAATTTTGTGATTGTAGCTGCAGCGGTGCGGATTCCTTTAGAGGACACACACACACACACACACACACACACACACACACACACACACTTAGCTTTATATAATATATATATATATATATATATATATATATATATATAGAGAGAGAGAGAGAGAGAGAGAGAGAGAGAGAGAGAGAGATTAACATATAATATATATATTTTTTCTTTTTTTTTTTAGAAAAAATCCATACAGTAGTTTGATGATGTTTGGTGCCACTTGTTAGCCCATATGTAGCCCGTTACACCGTGAAGCCCATATGTAGCCTGTTATATTTACTAACATAAGCTTATTGACTGTTTCCATATCAATCCCTAGGTAAGCCAATGCTTAGCTTATTACACTGTGAATCCTATTTCCATTAACAATTAAGAAGGAGTATGAAATAATTGCAGGATAATAAATTATTAAAAAAAAAAAAGAGTAGAAAGCCGTACAAAGCAATATCAATCATCACAAGATGGAAAACTGACAAATAAAATGTCGAAAATGGCACATTTTTTCTTTGGTGCTTTTGCTAGGTTCAATAGGATTGCCTGCCAGTTGCAACATTAGGTGTCATTTTAGAGTCTAACAAGTATAATTTCTGTATTCTAATTAATTACAATGAAATAATTACATTTTCAGAATGCCTTAGTAGCTGGCTTAATGCAGTAATTATTTAGCATGAGACTAACATTTTGTAGAGTCAGGAAGCTACATTATGCTCTTTGTGGTTAATACTATTGGAAGAATTTTGTGAAGAAGAAAAGGTTAAAAGTATTAGAGTGACATTACATTTGGCCATTACAAGATCATAAAGTACCATTACTGAACATTGCATGTTATTCTATGGGGTCTATTTACTAATGGGTGTAAAATGTCTCTCAGCATGAAAACAAGACTGCACAGCATGCGCTGCCTTCTGTCTAACAAGAAATCGATGATGTATAATGGTCAGGCTTACGGGTGTATTTCTACAAAGTACTGAAAATTTTCTCCAACTCTAAGCTATGGCTGCCTTTGCAGTATAGATATTGGGTAGTTATAGTACAGTGTGTAGCCCTATGACCAGAATCACTGGACAGTCTAAAGATATATAAAAGGATTATTATGACAAAAAATATACAGGTATTGTATAAAATAAAGTATGGAGCACATTATTGGTTACATGGAACGTCCATAGAGTCCATGACCAAATTTTCATTGATTTTGATTGAATTGGCATATTTAGTTTTAGAAGTGATTATATACCTTCCAACATATAAAGAACAAATTGTTAACCTATTAAGCCCTGACATATGGCACTCAGTAGTGCCCATAAAATTGCACAGAAACATGCCTTTGTGTGTAATTTCCTATAAGCCTCCGCTTTAAGCCTCTGTAAGAAAATTAATGGGACAATCCCTGGAAAATCATGTATTTTAAGGTATTTTGTACTGTAGTAAGAAAGAACACCTATATAGTTGGCTTTTGTAGGCGTTTTTTTAAATAAAATTCACAATTGCTCACAATCTTTTTCTTGCTTTGCAATGGTTTTGTTTTGGTTTTATTGTTTTATTGTATGTTGTGCATGGAAGAGTTTTAGAATGCCCAAGATCTGTCCTTTACCCATTCACTTCAAAGAAAAAAAAACATATTCTTATATGGTAGTGATTCTCAAGTGCCTTACTATTGTCTTATTGACCCTACAGTGGACAATGCTTAAGAGCTAGTATTGAAAGGCCAAAATTAGCCATTGCACATCCCCAAATCAATGGTATATTACTTAGAAGATTGATCTCGCTATGGATCACTATGGAACTACTGGTCTTGCTATGAAACACTAATTAAAAGAAAAAAGTGATTTTTTTTCGACTTTGGACACCATTAGAGATCTATGTTAATGTCATGCCTGGGCGTAGTTCGCCACTTCACTCAACCCAAGTCTTGTCAGGGCACAGTGCGCCGCTTCACTCGTCCCGTCAGCGGGACTGTTCCCCGTGGCCATTGCTGTCTGTTTCTCCACAAGCTTCTATTGCTGTGATTCCAGGAACTAGCACAGAATCTGCGGAAACTGTACTCTCGCCCCATCTAGGGGCGGGCAGCAGGTACTGCAGCTCTTACACCTTCTGTGAAACCGTCATCAGTCCTGCACCTGATCCCTATCAAAGGCCTAATTAAAGCAGCTCTGTGCGCATGTCTGATGCCAGAGTATCAGGTCTTCCAGCGTACTCTAGCTCTCAGTGCTCTCATGTCTGTTCCTGTGATCCTGTCTCCTTATTGTTCCTCGTCTCAGCTAGCCTGCTGGCTATCCAGTCTTCGGCTGAACCACTGCTTCCACACGGCAAAGTGACCTGCTAGTCCCAGGACACACAAATCCAACCCGCCTTGCGGCGGGCTCTGGTGAAAAAGCTCCAGCTCGTGAAAAAGCTCCCCTGCGTGGAGATTGTGGCGGATGGGCGGAAGATACGGCCGCTTTACAGAACGGTGGTTTACGCATAATTCTTCCGCCGTCTCCTCATCGCTGATAAAACCTACTCCCCGTTCCACACTGAAACAAATAATGGTACCCCTTCAGCGCTCTAACTTAGGGTCACCGTACCGTGGGCGCTCCAAAACCTGCACAACCCACTCCTCTACCAACTTTTTGTATTCCCAGAGGGTCAGGGCCTTCTGGGTGACAGCCTCGGGTGCCGAAGGGAGTAGTCCTTCTGTGTCAGCCAGCGGAGTGAACACCTCAGCGGGCACCTCAACCAACTTCTTAGGCTGCCGGACATTGAGAGACGTAGATCTCCTCCGGTTCCTTCTCCTCAAAGGGGTTGGTGCCCCACATCATGCCTCCCCAGTCAGGGCCTCGCTGTGTCGCCATCTTAATTGCCTGAGTTGCCTCGTCTTCCTCGCGCACTGGAGAAGGGGACGGAGCTACCGGGGAGGAGTCTGCATTGCTAATGAATTGAATTTGTACGCAACAGCGTATAGAGTAACTTATACGTAGAAATAGTGTATAATTTATAGGACAAACTACGTAGCGAATGCGTACAAAACCAAAGCGAATCACCTAATATTCGGATTCGCTTCACAGCTAAAAATTCCCAAGATTCTATACGAATCAAAAAATTGACGAATCGATTCGATCATCTCTAATAGATAGATAGATAGATAGAGTGTCACGCTCAGGTGTGTGTGTGTGGGGGAACCACACCGAGCGCAGGAGGGAAAGGAGATTAGGCCTGGAAACTAAGGATGGAAGATAGACACCTCCTAAAGGAAACCCTGACTCAATTCCTGACTAACTACCAGTATGAGCAGGCCTCAAAGGTAGGCGAGATCACACACAAGAACCTAATTACCAAACTGACCCTATAAAACCCTGGAACTAATGACAGGAATGAGTCTACCTGTTCCTCCAAAAGGAAGGATGAACAGGAGTCTCTCTCAGGATTAATAACAAACAAATAACAGGGAAAAGTAACGTAACACACAAAAGGGGAAAAGGACACTTATCTTCAATGAAGAAATGGAGGCTCCAGGATCTCAGCTGAGAACCAAACTCTAGCTCACCACAATAACCACTGAAGCTATAAACCGCAAGGAACTGTGGGAGAAGCAGCAATAAATAGGGGAGATACAATTACCATACCAGCAACACCTGAGGGAAAAGGGTGTGGTAAATACCAACAACAAAAAAACAAAACATGTCAGATTGTACCACGTGTTGCCTATCTGACAGACCTCCTGCTACCTGTCGCAGGAACATCCGTGACATATAGAGCTGAATCTGTTTGATCAATTTTTCAGGCAAACATGAAATGGACAATTTTACTAGATAGTGCAATGCTGCAGGCTCACATAAAGCATGATTAAATCACGCAGAGACTAATCCAAGTGTGTTTGCAGCCTGGAAAGTACTAGATGGGTAAAAGGAAAAATAAATACTTCTAAACTGGGTATGATTTAAATGGAACAGTGTTATGTACATCTACATCCAGCTGTCTCTGGGACTTGTATACACAGAAATCTCTGCAGGCATGCATGGAATTCAAACAAGACCTACTATGTAGACTTTATGAACATTCGAAATGCTATGGAAAAAACAGCACGCTCTTCCAGGTCGCGGCACTGCAGAGATAACAATAACTATGACAAATCTCTGCTCACTGGATAATGAGAAATTATAATCCTTTTTGTTTAAGGTACATATCATGTGCGAGAAGAAATGTCATTAGGTATAGAAGGTATCTGATTGACTCTGAATTATTCCTACTGTATATGTGGTAAATATAAATTAACACTCTCATTCCTACTTAAGAGGTCTTTAAAATAATACATCCTTAAATATTGAAGTGAACATCCCATTGGTCTTTCTGCTATAAGCAGCATACTTCACAATCTATAAATATCTATAAATGCTTGAATTAAAGCTACCCATTTCCTTAAAAGGTTTGAAGGAAATTACACAGTAATGTTGAGCAAAGTTTACAAAACTTTGATTTGGCTTCTTCGCCGAATTTACAAAGAAATGTGCGTTGTGACAAATTACTTCGTCATGAAGCGCATTTCTTTGTAAGTAGCCGGAGGAATGACGGCAACGGCGATTGTGCTGCCCTCCATCATTAAACACCTCAGATACAGCGTTCATCGTACGAATTTGTATGCTAATGCTACGCACTGTGTGCTAATGCGTACAAATTCAGTTAATTAGCATACTTTTACGAGTGAAAGGAGTAAAAGAGGAGAAGTCGCGATTCTGACCTTTTTCTATTAACCAAACACCCTCCCCTCTTCCGTGCTTGGCCAGAGCACCCGAGCATACGAGCACAGAGGTGCTCGCTCAACACTATTAATCAGTTAAAAATAATACAAACTATCCATTTGAGTGTGAAGAGGCTGTCGTGGCCATCTTGATTGAAGCTCCTGAATGAAATCTTGCATCGGAGTGATGATCATCACGCTGGCTGGTGTGGTGACGTCATATATGACCACGCATGAGATTTTGCACAGGATCTTCAATCAAGATGGCCATAGTTGCCTCTTTGCACTCAACTGGATAAGATGAATATGCATTTTTTTTTGTTGTTGTTTTTACCACCATTTCAGGGAAAATTGATTTGTTAGTACAAAGCACAAGGAAATTTGGCTTTGTGGCAAATCAAATTTTCTCTGAAATTCAGATCAAAGTCCACTTCAGATATTTCAATTCTCTAAAAGTGTAACTGCCGTTTCATTTTTTTATATCCCTAATGGTATAGTACACCCTGCTGTATAAATGCTTTTGTGCTTTAAAATTTTAGCATTTTCAGTTTTACCTAATAATGACTCTCACAAATGCATGCTACTTTCCTATTCAGCAGCTCTCATCTCAGAGAAATCATTGTTAGAAATCAAGATGGGAATAATTGCCGGTAAAATCTTTTATTTTCACTTTCAGCTTCATTCACAGCATCCCGATTTCTATCAGTGATATCTTCCCCTGTACTGAACAGATTTATGTCATTCTGGTATTGTCTGAAAGCTTGGAATATCAGCTTTCAGATAATACAATATCTCTATCTGATATCAAACCAGAGATATGAGCAGCTAAAGCAGACACCCCCTGTTCTGTCAGTGTGGAGGAGAATGAGGAACAAGTGACTATTCAGAGGCTAAAACAAATGCTTACTGATTTCATGTAATTGCAGGTCTTGTCTATGGTTAGCCGTATCTGAGAGGACACACTCTGCTCTTGGGTTGTAGGGGGTTAATTGCATTCTGATTGGTCCTATTTCATGTGAGGAGAGCAAAGGCTTATGGGAAGTGAGGGAAATGGCCTGGATGGCCTCGAGGACAGGGCAAAGGTCACCACAGGAAGAGCAGCAGAGGACATCTTAGGAAGGTGCTGAAATAGAGGCACAGAGGAATAGGGTTGCTAAGGGCTGAATACAGACATCAGAAAGGTAAAATTAACTGAAAAATACAGCTTCATGAATATCTGCCCTTCAGCATGACATATGATAGGAATTTTGTTTTTGGTTGTGAAATGGCAGTAACACTTTAAGTCTAATACAAAGTTAAAGAAAAGCTCTCAGTATAACTGACTTGTGCCTATTCATTTGCTATGTAATACTTTGAAGCAGTGAATAGCAATAGCATCTGACCCCTTTAATCAGATCTTTATCAAGGAGCTGCAAATTTAAAGGGGCATTACAAATAAGACAACCACATGAACTTGGTTAACTTTTGAAGCTGATGTGCCACCCCTAGAGTGATTGATTATGTCAGTAAATCTGAATTTATTAACATGGAGATTTTTCCCATTTTAATATTATTTCTGCAACACATAGGGTATTTCATAGATATCAATTTAGAAAAGCCTCATTTACTTTAGCTGTAGAACAGAATCTTTTCTGTGACTTTACAAACCTTTAGCAGTAATTGTATTATGTGTAATCTTTTCTTTTGCAATGTTTCATGAAATTTTAATTAGCCTTCCACTGTCACGCTCTGGTGTGGGGGGGAAAGCCACACCGAGCGTACGAGGGATGGGGACACACAAAACCAGGGAGACGGTCACCTCCTGCAGAGGACCCTGTGACTAGGCCCTAGGCTGACTACCAGTATGAACAATCCTGGAAGGTAGGAATGTTCATACACCGGAACCTAATATAAATACACCCTAGAAACCCCTGCGGGCTAGTGACTCCAGAGAGTAAACCCGTTCCTCCAAGTATAAGGAGGAACAGGAGACTCCAAAAGGAAAACAACAAATGAAGACAGAAACTTAACTTAAGTCGAACTCAGCAACAGGATCTCAGCCGAGATCCACACCACTCTCAACCCAGCAAGTAGAAAATATAAACCGCAAGGGATACTGGGAGAGGAAGGGGTAAATAGGGGAAAGCTGATTGCCAAGCGGCAACAGCTGAGGGGAAGAGGTGTGGGGAAGAGCACACAAACAAAGGGAATGGCCTGTCAAAGATGTCACTTCGAAAGCCGTGCAGAACGTCTGATTCCAGACGCAGGTCTACTCGTGACATTACCCCCCCTTTTACGGGTGACCTCCGGACACCCAGGACCAACTTTCTCAGGATGACACCTGTGAAAGGCTTTCACCAAACGACTGGCATTCACGTCAGCTGCCGGTACCCATGACCTCTCCTCAGGACCATAACCCTTCCAATGAACCAGATATTGAAGGGTCCCCCGAAGAACTCGAGAATCAATTATCTTGACAATCTGAAATTCCAAATTACCATCCACCAAGACAGGCACGGGTGGCAAGGGAGATGGCTCCAGAGGTTCAACATACCTCTTCAACAAAGATCTGTGAAACACATTATGGATTTTCAGGGCCTGAGGAAGTTCAAGACGAAATGCTACAGGATTAATAATGGCCGTGATCTTATATGGGCCAATAAATCTTGGACCCAACTTCCAAGAAGGAACTTTCAACTTAATGTTCCTAGTAGACAGCCACACAGAATCACCCACATTTAGGTCCGGACCATCCATGCGTCTCCTGTCAGCCACACGTTTGTACTTGTTACCCATATTTATCAAGTTATTTTGAATTTTTCGCCATATGGAAGACAATGATGACGAAAAACGTTCTTCCTCAGGAATACCAGAAGTATCAGAACCAGAAAATGTGCCAAACTGCGGGTGAAAGCCATATGCACCAAAAAATGGTGACTTACCAGTGGAGTCCTGTCTGCGATTATTTATGGCAAACTCAGCCAGAGACAAAAACGAGGACCACTCCTCCTGGTTCTCAGAGACAAAACATCTCAAGTAAGTCTCTAGATTCTGATTGGTACGCTCAGTCTGTCCATTCGTCTGGGGATGAAAGGCAGAGGAAAAAGACAGATGCACCCCGAGCCGAGTACAGAACGCCCTCCAGAATCTGGACACAAACTGAGTCCCATGATCAGAGACCACGTCAGTGGGAATGCCATGAAGTTTCACAATGTTGTCAACAAACACTTGTGCGAGAGTCTTAGCATTGGGGAGACCGGGTAATGCAATAAAGTGCGCCATTTTACTAAAACGATCTACAACCACCAGAATAACTGTCTTACCAGACGACTCAGGCAGATCAGTAATGAAGTCCATGGATAGGTGGGTCCATGGTCTGGACGGGATGGGTAATGGAAGTAGGGGTCCAGAGGGACGGGTATGTGTCACCTTAGAGCGTGCGCAGACACTACAGGCTGACACATATTCCTCAACACACTTACGCAGCCCAGGCCACCAGAATCTACGAGAGATGAGGTTGACAGTGGATTTACTCCCAGGGTGTCCCGCAAGCACCGAAGAATGATGCTCCTCAAACACCCTATGACGCAACTTCCCAGGAGGGCAAGACTCCGGTGCATCTCCCTGGGCCTCAAACACTTTAGCCTCAAGATCAGGGTAAAGAGCGGATATCACCACTCCTTCAGACAATATAGGGCTCGGATCTTCAAAATCACCACCCCCGGGAAAACTACGTGACAAGGCATCTGCCTTCACATTCTTAACCCCAGGACGGTATGTGACAATGAAATTGAATCTGGTAAAGAACAAAGACCATCTGGCCTGCCTCGGATTAAGTCGTCTAGCAGACTCCAGGTAAGCCAGATTTTTGTGATCCGTGAATACGGTGATTGGATGAATCGCCCCTTCCAACCAATGACGCCATTCCTCAAAAGCCAACTTAATGGCCAGTAACTCTCTGTTACCCACATCATAATTTCTCTCCGCCGCAGAGAGTTTTTTCGAAAAAAAAAGCACATGGGCGCCATTTACCAGGTGACGGGCCCTGTGATAACACAGCTCCTACCCCCACATCGGATGCGTCAACCTCCACAATGAAAGGTTGTGACACATCTGGCTGCACCAATATAGGGGCAGAAGAAAAGCACTCCTTTACAGCGGAGAAGGCTTGCAACGCTGCATCAGACCACACAGAGACATCCGTCCCTTTCTTAGTCATGTCAGTTAAGGGTTTAACTATAGTCGAATAGTTCTTAATAAATTTTCGGTAATAGTTGGTGAACCCCAAAAATCGCATAAGAGCCTTCAGATTTTCAGGTCGGTCCCAGTTCAGAACCGCACCGACTTTCTCTGGATCCATACGAAAACCTTAAGATGAAAGCAGGTATCCTAAGAATTGCACCTCATGTACAGCAAAAGCACATTTCTCTAATTTTGCATACAACTTGTTATCTCTTAAGATTTGCAACACCTGCCTCACATGATCCTGATGTGTCCCAATATCTGGAGAATAGATTAGTATGTCGTCCAAATACACGACTACAAACCTCCCCACAAGATGATGAAAAATGTCATTAACAAAATGCTGGAAGACAGCAGGAGCATTGGTCAACCCAAAAGGCATGACCAGGTTCTCAAAGTGGCCCTCAGGCAGTCTTCCATTCATCCCCTTCTTTGATCCTGACCAGATTATATGCCCCCCTTAAGTCCAACTTGGAGAACACCTTGGCATCCACAATCTGGTTGAACAAGTCAGGAATCAAAGGAAGGGGATATGGATCACGGACAGTAATCCTATTGAGTTCACGGAAATCCAGACATGGCCTAAGGGTTCCGTCCTTTTTTTTCACAAAAAAGAACCCTGCTGCCACCGGAGATTTGGAAGGCCTAATATGTCCTTTGGCCAAACTCTCAGCAATATATCCCTTCATGGCCGTTCTCTCAGGTCCAGAAAGGTTATACAGTCTAGATTTGGGCAATTTTGCTCCAGGGATAAGATTGATAGGACAATCGTATTCCCGGTGAGGGGGTAAATCCTGACATCCACCTTCTGCAAATACATCAGAAAAATCCGATATAAAAGAAGGAAGAGTCCTAGTGGTTAAAGCAGAAAAAGATGTATTAAGGCAATTGTCAACACAATAATCGCCCCAATCCACAATTTGTCTAGTATGCCAGTCAATGGACGGATTATGTTTGCTTAACCACGGTAAACCCAAAACCACAGGAGCAGGAAGACCTTCCAACACAAAACATGAAATAAGCTCCTGATGAAATTCACCCACTCTTAATTTGATATCATGCACCATCTGAGATAAGCACTTCTGAGAGAGAGGTGCAGAATCAATGGCGAACACAGAAATCCTCCTATCCAAAGAACTTGGCGACAATCCATGCATACGGACAAACTGAGCATCAATCAAGTTCACCCCTGCCCTGCTGTCAATAAACACCTCAATTTTCACAACTTTTGACTCTAGCGCCACCTCGGCAGTCAGGAGAAAACGGGTACTACAGGATGAAGACAAATGCACATCTTCAGTCTCCCTACCCACCCCACCAAGAGTGAGATGAGGATTCAACGCCCCCTTTTCTTTTCTCTCTTTTAGAGCTAGGAAGCATGGACATACATTGATAAAATGTCCTTTCTGACCACAGAAGAAACACACTCCCTTTTTATTACCAAGATGTTTATGGGTGGATACAGGAGTGGCTCCCCCTAATTGCATAGGTTCATCCCCAGACATCAACCTAGGGGAATATTCACCCAAAGTGTCATAGGAAGCTGGTACACTATGAGATAGTACGTCCTGAGAGCGGGGGCCCCTAGATCGCTCTCTCAGGCGCCTATCCATGCGCACAGCAAGAGACATAGCGGCCTCCAAAGACACAGGAGTTTCCTGAAAGGCCAAAGCGTCCTTCAGCCTTTCAGACAAACCTTGACAGAATTGGCTACGTAAAGCCGGATCGTTCCATTCAGTATTGGTCGCCCACCTCCGAAACTCAGAGCAATAAGTCTCAACCGGCCGCTCACCCTGACAAAGGTTACGTATCTGGGTCTCCGCCAGGGAGATACGATCCGGGTCATCATAGATAATCCCTAGGGTCTTGAAAAATTCATCTACCGACCGGAGAGCCAGCGATCCGGCCGGCAGAGAAAAGGCCCATGACTGCGCATCCCCTTTAAGCAGCGAGATGACCACACCAACCTTCTGTTCCTCATTACCAGAAGAATGTGGACGCAGTCTGAAATACAATTTGCACGCCTCCCTAAATAGAACAAAATTATCACATTCCCCAGAAAATGTATCCGGGAGGGGGACCTTAGGCTCCAAACAGGCCTGACACTCAGCACCCCCAGAACCACCAGCCTGTGGCCTCTGAATCAGGTTGCGGATGTCAGCCACCTCCAAGCTGAGTCCCTGCAGCCGTTCAGCCAGTGTAGCAATAGCATCCATGTTAGCACAAAAATGATATAAATTTTTGTTAGTTGGCGGTTTATAATGTCACGCTCTGGTGTGGGGGGGAAAGCCACACCGAGCGTACGAGGGATGGGGACACACAAAACCAGGGAGACGGTCACCTCCTGCAGAGGACCCTGTGACTAGGCCCTAGGCTGACTACCAGTATGAACAATCCTGGAAGGTAGGAATGTTCATACACCGGAACCTAATATAAATACACCCTAGAAACCCCTGCGGGCTAGTGACTCCAGAGAGTAAAACCGTTCCTCCAAGTATAAGGAGGAACAGGAGACTCCAAAAGGAAAACAACAAATGAAGACAGAAACTTAACTTAAGTCGAACTCAGCAACAGGATCTCAGCCGAGATCCACACCACTCTCAACCCAGCAAGTAGAAAATATAAACCACAAGGGATACTGGGAGAGGAAGGGGTAAATAGGGGAAAGCTGATTGCCAAGCGGCAACAGCTGAGGGGAAGAGGTGTGGGGAAGAGCACACAAACAAAGGGAATGGCCTGTCAAAGATGTCACTTCGAAAGCCGTGCAGAACGTCTGATTCCAGACGCAGGTCTACTCGTGACATCCACATATGAATGAAGTAAGATCTAAAAAAAAAATCAGGAGGCTTTGACTAATCACATTTTCTATTAGTCAGCAGTGTATGCAATTTTGACTTCCATCACAATGTAGAGGTAGTGGTAGATTATTCTAAGAGGGAAACCCTTGCACATTAAATTAATAATAATAATAATAATAATAATAATAATAATAATAATAATTATTATTATTATTATTATTATTATTATTATTATTATTATTATTATTATTATTGTTAGACATTCAAAGGGGTAATTTATCATGCAGCAAATTTTGAAGTCACTTTTTTTTAGTCTTTGTTCTTCTAACTTGTACTAAATTTATCAAATAGTGCACATTGTTTGATAAATATGAAGTGTCTTAAAATATTGAAATGTTCTTCCAGATGTTTAGATGGCCCCCACTGAGCAAAAGTATGATTTTTGTTGCTACATTTAAAAAAAATCGAGCTGATAAATCTGACACATAATTAACATAACTTGCCACACCCAACTGACAAGGGCCATGTAAAAAAAACTAAAGGTCACTTTTACAGTATGACTTTCTTCCACTCAAATTTTAGTACAAATGGTATATTAAATTACCCCCACATTTTATTTATGCACTAAAGATCCTTAAAAAAACAAGAACAATGTGCCTTTTTTTAGCAAAACATCCAAAAACAGCGAAACAGCTAAACTCTTAACCTGCTATTGCACTGTGTTCACTGTGCAATGAGCTACAGTTCCAGATCCATGAACAAGACCACTGTTTTGGGGAAAACACAGCAGACTATTTTTGTAATCCTAGACAACACCTCTAAATATTTCCTGGGCAACACCTCTAAATATTAATTTAGAGCCTAAAATTTGTATTTGAGATATTATTCTAGATAGCTATGACATACAATGACATAACTACATGAGTCACAGCAGTATCCGTTGCAACTAGGCCCACAAACCATCACACTATTTGTTTAATCTTCTTTCTAATTTTTGTTGATGTCTTGCATCCAAAATATCATCAATCTGAGATTTTAGAGTGGAGGATACAGGGAAAGAATACAGGGTTACTGTGTTCTTATGGCATATGTCCTTATAGAAGAGACTACTGAGCTATACTGGCTATTATGCTGCAACCCTACCACTACTTAGAGTGGTGGAGGTATGTAGGGGTATCCACTAAATAGAGATTCATATCAGGAACTATAGCTCAAGTAGACTAAAGTTAGATGTTCATCCACCGGTTGACAATAGAGAGCAACTAAATGCATAAAAATGCATAAAAAGCACAATATAACTCCTCCCTCCATCAAAAACCTAGGTACTATAGAAACTATTGAGAAGTGAACAACTCATATCAGAGAATATGTAATTGAACAATAATTCTGGCTGCTAATGCTTTATTGATTGGTCCCTTAATCCATACCTTACCTTTCAACAAACGGTGAATTAATCAATAACACAGTGTGTGTACTTGATGTGTACTTGTATCAGGTAGTTTTTAGCAGCATCTATATACTTTATCATTATGTTGCAGTACTCAAAGAGCTGGTGGGTCTAGACTAGCTCCAATTCAATACACAAAGTAAATAGTGAAGAATCTGCTTCTTAACTTCTGTATAGTGACTCAGAAATAGCCTCAGGATGATAGATTACAGAGAAGCACTAACCTGTATGGATATGAATAAAACACTAGAATGAGAAAGAAACTGTCTATTTACCAGTACAGTTTCTCTGACTCTTCTGTCTCCTCTGTTCCTGCTCACTCCTCCTCCACCATTAACATGTATAGGCATGTGTAATTGGTTACATCTTGAGATGTTCCATCTTAAGATGGATTCAGGAAAAATGTTTGAGAGAAAAGTGTCCGGTAAGTGGCGGGGAGGTGGGGACATGAGAATTAGACATTTTTCACTGTTAAAATATATCACAAAGTTTCTTATGGTCACTTATACAATTTATTTATGCAAAGTGCGCAAAAAGTTAGTGACAATTTATAATGACATAGTTATTACAGTTGAAAATAGACATAGGTCCATAAAATTCATCCAAGTGATAGGAGGGGACGCAAAGTTTAGAAAAGCTGCTTGAAGAGAAAACAGCATGCATATGAGTGCTGACTTCTCTGCTTTGTTTACCTGCTCACCGCAGCAATTGTAGTGGTGAGCAGTTGTCATTATAAGTAGGGCGTTCCCATTCACTTCTATGGGATAGCTCTGTCTGTTCAAGTGAATATTAGAGAGCCGTCCCATAAATGTGAATGGGGACTCCATACTTGTAATTACACCCGCTCACCTCTACAATTGCTGCAGCGAGTAGGTAAACAGAGCAGAGAAGTACTCTGTTTACCCATATGAGTGCTGCCTTCTCTTCAAACAGCTGATCGGAGGGGGTTTTGGGAGTCGGACCCCAGCAGATCTGATATTGATGACCTATCCATAGGATAGGTCACCAATAGTAAAGAGTGGACAACCCCTTTAAGAGATCAACATTTGCTTCTTAAAGAGTACAGAAACGTAGGATGCAGCATTAGGAGAAGTTGTGCTGGGCAGCCAAAGCTGAACCTTTACATTTGGGCTTACATACCTTTACTTATATCCCTGAAGGTGTAAATGAAAACTTATACTGTAAATATATGGATTTATTTAGTTTTACCTTCGGTATAGCCATGTTTGCTACCTCATCATATCTAGTCACCATATATCAGCAGTAGAGATGAGCAAATCGAAGCTGATGAAGTGGAATTCGTTACGAATTTCATGGAAAATTCGATTCGCCACGAAAGCGAATTTCATGGCGATTCGTGGTAACAAATCTTTTTTTTTTCCTAAAATGGCCGCAAGCACATGGCATGACATGGGGGAAGGATTTCTGGGACAAAGAAGTAAACACCCACAATGCGATCACATGCAGACATGTAGCCAATTAGCAGCCAGCCAGGTCCTGTGATGTCACAGCCCTATAAATACCTCTGCAGTGCTGGAATCTGCCATTTGGAATTGATTTTAGACCAGAGACAGACGTCAGGAGAGATAGAAGTGATAGAAAAACATTGCTAAAGAAAAGAAATGAGGAGATCAGGGATAGATAATCTGAATTGCAGGGATAGGAGAGGGACGATTTCTAGCAGAATCAATAGGGGATTATCAGGCAGTGAAATCGCTATTCTGGTACACTGAGCAGCAATGACTGGGCATTGGGGTTTGTGGCACACTGTTCTAAAGGCTATATTGGGGTGCTTTATTCAAAGAAGCACCACTTGTGTTCCTTGTTGCAGTGCAGTAAGAGGGTCAGAGCTTTGTTTGTGGTACGTATATAGAGGGAAAAAAAGTTATCCTTTGTGTTGTGTTGGGTAAAAAAAAAAAAAAAACTTCCTTGGCGAAGTTGAATTGGCCAAAAAACTGTTAATACGTTTTTTGTGGTTGTTCATTTTAACTAAGTATTTTTGGTGTCATTCGCCATCCAAACAGAAAAGTGTGATATTGTGCTAACGTAGTCAGTGAAGTTGAATTGCCCAAAAAAGAGTTAAGACGTGGTTCTGGGCTCGTTCCTTTTAAATAGATAGTCACAGTGTCAGTCGCTGTAAAAAAAAATAAAAAAACAAAACAAAACAAAAAAAAACAAAACAAAAAAAGGTTATCTTTTGGGCTGTGTTTTGGGAAAAAAAACAAACTTCCTTGGCGAAGTTGAATTGGCCAAAAAACAGTTAATAGGCTTTTTTGCTGTTGTTCATTTTAACTAAGTATTTTTGTCGTCATTCGCCATCCAAACAGAAAAGTGTGATATTGTGCTAACGTAGTGAGTGAAGTTGAATTGCCCAAAAAAGAGTTAAGACGTGGTTCTGGGCTCATTCCTTTTAAATAGATAGTCGCAGCGTCAGTCGCTGTAAAAAAAATAAAAAAAAAAACAAAACAAAACAAAAAAAACAAAACAAAAAAACAAAAAAAAGGTTATCTTTTGGGTTGTGTTTTGGGAAAAAAACCTAACTTCCTTGGCGAAGTTGAATTGGCCAAAAAACAGTTAATAGGCTTTTTTGCGGTTGTTCATTTTAACTAAGTATTTTTGGCGCCATTCGCCATCCAAACAGAAAAGTGTGATATTGTGCTAACGTAGTGAGTGAAGTTGAATTGCCCAAAAAAGAGTTAAGACGTGGTTCTGGGCTCGTTCCTTTTAAATAGATAGTCGCAGCGTCAGTCGCTGTAAAAAAAATAAAAAAAACAAAACAAAAAAAAGGTTATCTTTTGGGTTGTGTTTTGGGAAAAAAACCTAACTTCCTTGGCGAAGTTGAATTGGCCAAAAAACAGTTAACAGGCTTTTTTGCGGTTGTTCATTTTAACTAAGTATTTTTGGCGTCATTCGCCATCCAAACAGAAAAGTGTGATATTGTGCTAACGTAGTGAGTGAAGTTGAATTGCCAAAAAAGAGTAAACGTGGTTCTGGGCTCGTTCCTTTTAAATAGATAGTCGCAGCGTCAGTCGTTATTTAAACAAAGTGTATAGTGCTGTACAGTAACCCATTGTACTGCAGTTCAGTAACCCATTGTTAACACATTGTGTAGGTCACGTTATTTCTGAAAGAAAAAGTTAAGCCGTTGTGCAATGCAGTGAGCAAAGTATAATTTTTGGGGGTATTCTTCATTTTATTTTATTTTAATTTTTTTTATCAAACAGGATATCAGACAGAGGGGTGACAGGCCATTCACAAGGGAGGGGCAGTGGCACAAATTTTTCGGAAATAGGCAAAGGTCCCAGCAGAAGAAGGGGACGTGGCATTAGGGGTCACTCGGCGAGGCCAGAGCTACTGGTGTCATCTAGTGGTCGTGTGTTGACAACCAACCCAGATGTTCTTGAATGGTTGACTCGGTCATCCACTTTCTCCCAGGTGACATCTAAAACCCGCAGCCAAGAGTCGGCGGGTTAGTCAGACACAATCCTTAGTTGGCATGGGCCTGGAGCACCTCCACTGCCCTCACCTGTCCTCAACCTGCCTCTGTCCTTTTTGGTTCCCTCAGCCAGAGAAGTACTATATGCTGTGGGCTCTGAGCCACTATACAGAGAGGACGAACTACTTGAGGACGGTCAGCAGCTACTGGGAAGCCAAGAGGTGGAGCAGAAATCCACTCCTTCCAGTAGGCGGTCAAGTACTGATGAGGAGAGTCTAGTGGGAGGTGATGTTGAGAGCGGTCAGGCTTTGCAAACTGTAGTTGATGATGATGTAGCCGATCGCACTTGGGAGCCGGGTGAAGTAAGGGCTTCATCATCCTTATCGTCATCTGCAGACGAGACTGACAGCTTGCGCGTGAGGCAGCGGTGCAGCCAGCAAGTCGGTAGTGTGCGTGGGAGTCAGCGTAGTGGCAGCAGTGCGAGGTCTGGAGCCAAACGGGCAAGGGGTAGACCGCACTCTTCGCAGGTGCTTTCCCATCTTGAAAAGAGTGGTGCAGGGTCTCAGCCAGGCAGCGGTGGTACCACTCCGTCAGTGCGGAGTGTTGATGGTAAAATCGCCTACTCAAAGGTGTGGAAGTTTTTTGTTAAGACACCTGAGGAGGTGAACATGGCTATATGTAGAATCTGTGGTCAGAAAGTGAAGCGTGGCCAGGGTGCTAATGTTGGCACCATGGGCTCAAATGTGGGGGTCCACTCGGCAGCAGCAACATCAGCATCACCCAGTGGCACTCATCCCATTTCAGACAGTCAAGGCTCCAGCACCCCTGCCGAAGGGAGCTGTCTGTCATTATCTACCGCTCCAGATGCTCCTGCTCCTCCTCTTATTCCTCGCCACTCATTATGGCAGCAGACGTTCACCGAGGCGATTGCAAAGAGACAGCAGTACGCGTCCAGCCATCCTAAAGCGCAGAAGCTGACCATGCTCCTGTCCAAGTTGCTCGTGCTGCAGTCCCTCCCTTTTTAACTGGTGGACTCTGCACCATTCAGAGAACTGATGGCTTGTGCCAAGCCCAGGTGGAGAGTCTCAAGCCGTCATTTCTTTGCCAAAAAGTCAGTCCCAGCCCTGCACAAATATGTAGAAGGTGGCCCAGTCCTTGAGCCTGTCGGTGTCTGTCAAAGTGCACGGCAGCGCCGACGTGTGGAGTTGTTACTAAGGTCAAGGCCAGTACATGTCCTTTATGGCCCACTGGGTCAATGTGCTTCCTGCCCAGCCACACGAGTAACTTGAACAGGTGACGCCACTTTCTCCTCCTCGTTGTCAAACTACTGATCCTGCGCTAATGTCCGGCTCCTTCTTCACCACCTCAGCCTCTACTGCAGGGCCAAGTCATAGTGCTCCTCCAGCATACCACATGTGCAGGGCACGCCGGTGTCACGCAGTTCTACGCCTGGTTTGCCTGGGCGAACGAAGTCACACAGGGGAGGAACTGCTCTGTGTCATGAAAGAAGAAATTGATTGCTGGTTTTTCCCGCGACAACTAAAAATCGGAACCATGGTGACAGATAACGGAAAGAACATGGTGTCCACGCTGCGCCAAGGAGGGCTGAGCCATGCGCCCTGCATGGCGCACGTATTTAATGTGGTTGTCAAACAGTTCCTCAAGTCTTATACCCTATAACTGCAAAACATTTTAAAAATGGCCAGGAAACTTTGCATGCACTTCAGCCATTCCTACACCGCCAAGCACACCCTTCTTGAGCTGCAGCAGCAGAATGGCTTCCCCAACATAGGCTGATATGTGATGTTTCCACCCGTTGGAATTCTACCCTCTGTGTATATGTTGGACTGACTGTAAGAACAGAGAAAGGCCATAAATGATTTCTTAATGATCCAAGCGGACAGGAGTATGCCCCTGTGTAGTTTTGATGTCAGCCAGTGGCAGCTCATGCATGACACCTGCCTCTTTCTCAGGCCCTTTGAAGAGGCCACGTTATTTGTCAGTCACCAGGACTATCATGTCATTCCACTGCTTCATGTCCTGGAACAGATGCTGCAAAATCTTTCTGGTCAGGGGACTGGAGACGTGGAGAGTGTATCTCACGGCCAAATGAGTCCGGTGGGGGCTGAACTGGAGGAGGACATTGGAGCACAAGCATTTAGTAGTTTTTCTACCCAGGTGATAGAAGAGGAGGAGCAGGAGCAGCCAGATGAGGTAGAGGGAGATGAGAAAGATGAGGCAGATGACCCAGAGACACCATGGCAGTATACAGTGGAGTTGGAGGCAGGGAGTCCCTCTGAGTCACTTGTGCAAATGGCCCGATGTATGCTCACTTGCTTACGTAATGACAGCCGAATAGTCACCATCCGGCAGAGGGGTGACTTCTGGATCTCCACCATCTTAGACCCTAGCTACCGGTCTAAAATGTAGACCTTTTTTCACCTGCTGAGAGGGAGGACAAACTGAACTATTATAGAGACATCCTATGTAGTTAGTTGGCTGCTGCCTATCTGCGTCATCGTCTCGCAGGTCTGACCGGGGGGTCCCTCAGCGCTCACGTACTACTTCCATGGCTGCTGTGGGGGGGGGGGGTTAGGTGCAGTACCAGCTCCATCAGCAGCAATTTGAGTCTGGAGTCGCTGATGAGCAGCTTTCTTCACCCGCCAAGTGCGGAAAGTACTCAACAGCAGCAGCAGGTAGACTAGGAGCCGACCCTGAACCAGCAGGTGGTGGCCTACTTGGACAGCACCCTGCCACCCCACATTGAAGATCCGCTGGACTACTGGGCAGCCAAACTGGATTTGTGGCCGCAACTGGCCGAGTTTGCACTGGAGAAGCTGTCCTGCTGGGCGCCTGGTGGAATCTGACGATTCCACCAGGCGCCCAGCAGAGGGCGCTGTGGGGAATCGTGACCTGTGTGAGCCGTCCTGACGCTCCGAAGACCTGCCGGGGAGCATGTAAGTATGTATGTGTGTTTGTATGTCTTTATGTGTGTGTATGTTTATGTCTGTATGTGTCTATGTGTACCCGGATCCGTAATGGACTCCATTGAAAGTCAATGGAGGGCGGATCCGGTTACCATTATGGTCACACCAGACGGATCCACCCCCATTGACTTGCATTGGGGGTCATTCCGGATCCGTCTTGGTGCGGATGCCTGGACCGGAGAGCAAACCGCAGCATGCTGCGGTTTGTTCTCCGGTCTGAAGACGGAACGGAATGCTTTCAGGAGCATTCCGTTGTCTTCAGTTCAGTTTTGTCCCCATTGACAATGAATGGGGACAAAACTGAAGCGTTTTATTCCGGTATTGAGCCCCTATGATGGAACTCAATACCGGAATTTTAAAACGCTAGTGTGAAAGTAGCCTTAAGCAAATTTTCACCTTTCCTTATCGTCCTTCAGGCAGCACAACACAATGGGAATTGACAAGCAGTAATAAGCTAGGGGGGTCCAAAATGCAGCCTAATAATCACTTGTCTGTCAAAGGCTGAATTGCAAGTACCCGATACCTCAACTTAATTATTTTGCAAAGATGCATGGAGACGACCATGTAGAGGTTCTTCATATTAGAGCCAATGCTTTTTTTTTTTCCTCTCTCTCTGCCCAAGCAACTAAGTGGACAGGGTTGAGTGTGTTGTAACTCCATCCGGTAACTGGAGTACTTGAAATATAGAAGAAGTATTCTTAATCCAAGCAGAGTAGGCTTGTTGGGTTTTTATGCTTCACTATAAGCTGTTGGTCAGACGACATGAAGGACCCTGGATATCCAATGAACAGTAGATGAAGCTTGTCTTGATTAGCTGAATAAGGAACCTGAAAGATGAATTTCTTAACGTACATTCATGTTAGATGAGAGATCTAGAACAGCAACCTTAAAGGAGAGTATTCTTGATGAACTTTCAGATATGGCCCTTGTAATTCTAACATCTTCATGGCTGATGAAATTGCCAACAGAAATAAAACCTCCCAAATACGAACCTTAGAGGTGCTTCTGTAAGAGGTTTAACCAGGGTGGAATTGGAGGCTTAACAAATATTTTAAATTGAAGACAAAGCATGAATGCCCAAAGGCATAAGTGGCAGCCCTGAAATGCAACCTAAAGTGGAAAAGGAAGCAAAGTTTTCCACCACCACATTAGTCCTGAACCAAAAATTCTAGGCTATGCAGCGGAGGTTCCTGCAAACTACTAAGGTATGTAGGGTGAGTTCCCTGTTAGAAGTGCAAGCACTGTTGTTACCTTCATACCTGCAGCAGTGTCTCCATCTCAGAAGCCATTTTATTATGTTTTTTTCTGTGCTATCAGTGTCATTTTTAGCTCTGCTACATATGTGATCTGTATGGGATGAGATTTACTGCAGCAGCATAATCACAGCAGCTTAAGGATCTTGTGTCCTGGAGCGGCTCTTTTGTGACTGTATGTGTGAGCGAAATGAGCGGCCGCCAGCCACGCCACGGTCTACAGTCATGGACAAAAGTTTTGAGAATGATACAAATATTAATTTTTACAAAGTCTACTGCTTCAGTTTTTATAATGGCAATTTGCATATACTCCAGAATGTTATAAAGAGTGATCAGCTTAACAGCAATTACTTGCAAAGTCAATATTTGCCTAGAAAATGAACTTTATCCCCCAAAACACATTTCAATATCATTGCAGCTCTGCCTTAAAAGGACCAGCTAACATCGTTTCAGTGATTGCTCCATTAACACAGGTGTGTGTGTTGATGAGGACAGGGCTGGAGATCAATCTGTCATGATTAAGTAAGAATGACACCACTGGACACTTTAAAAGGAGGTTGGTGCTTGGCATCATTGTTTCTCTTCTGTTAACCATGGTTATCTCTAAAGAAACACGTGCAGTCATCATTGCACTGCACAAAAATGGCCTAACAGGGAAGAGTATCGCAGCTAGAAAGATTGCACCTCAGTCAACAATCTATCGCATCATCAAGAACTTCCAGGAGAGAGGTTCCATTGTTGCCAAAAAAGCTCCAGGGCGCCCAAGAAAGACCAGCAAGTGCCAGGACCGTCTCTTAAAAGTGTTTCAGCTGCGGGATCGGGCTACCAGCAGTGCAGAGCTTGCTCAGGAATGGCAGCAGGCAGGTTTGAGTGCATCTGCACGCACTGTGAGGCGGAGACTCTTGAAGCAAGGCCTGGTCTCAAAGAGGGCAGCAAAGAAGCAACTTCTCTCCAGAAAAAAACATCAGGGACAGACTGATATTCTGCAAAAGGTACAGGGAGTGGACTGCTGAGGACTGGGGTAAAGTCATTTTATCTGATGAATCCCCTTTTCGATTGTTTGGGACATCTGGAAAACAGCTTATTCGGAGAAGACGAGGTGAGCGCTACCACCAGTCTTGTCTCATGCCAACTGTAAAGCATCCTGAAACTAATCATGTGTGGGGTTGCTTCTCAGCCAAGGGAATCGGCTCTCTCACAGTCTTGCCTAAAAACACAGCCATGAATAAAGAATGGTACCAGAATGTCCTCCGAGAGCAACTTCTCCCAACCGTCCAAGAGCAGTTTGGCGATCAACAATGCCTTTTCCAGCATGATGGAGCACCTTGCCATAAAGCAAAGGTGATAACTAAATGGCTCAGGGAACAAAACATAGAGATTTTGGGTCCATGGCCTGGAAACTCCCCAGATCTTAATCCCATTGAGAACTTGTGGTCAATCATCAAGAGACGGGTGGACAAACAAAAACCTACAAATTCTGACAAAATGCAAGCATTGATTGTGCAAGAATGGACTGCTATCAGTCAGGATTTGGTCCAGAAGTTGATTGAGAGCATGCCAGGGAGAATTGCAGAGGTCCTGAAGAAGAAGGGTCAACACTGCAAATATTGACTTGCTGCATTAACTCATTCTAACTGTCAATATAAGCTTTTGTTACTCATAATATGATTGCAATTACATTTCTGTATGTGATAAAAACATCTGACAAACACATATAAAAACCAGAGGGCAGCAGATCATGTGAAAATATAATATTTGTGTCATTCTCAAAACTTTTGGCCATGACTGTACTACTGCATTTGCTGCCGCCGGTCATTGGAGTCTAGTGTAAGTGCTGCCGCCAGTCAGTCATGGTCTAGTGTAAACGCTGCCGCCTTTCAATCCACATTCTAGTGTGCATGCTGCCGCGGTCAGTAGAGTCTAGTGTTTAAGTCCTGCCCTATATGGTAATGCACAGTTTGTCCGCAATATGGAATGGTGGGACTACATTCTTCTGTAAATTAGGTACAGATGTGGTCATCACCTGTGTCTTTCGGTGTCTCGGTTCCATTTATTAATGTGTCTGCTTTAATCAACAATTACGTGACGTTCGGCAAAATATTTTTTGTGTGTATGGGCCCTATTGTACCTCCTATTTATGTGGTTCCCTTGGACACTCTGTGCATACGGACATTCTGTTAGCGCTATTGTTTCCTCGTTAAATCAATTCTAATGTTGTTACAGAGGGGTTTTTTTTCCACAATACTCCTCTTAGGCTAGTTTTCATATTGTCATTTTTTCATTCCAAGAATTCCTAGAGGGGCTCTGAGGGATGGATAGAAGAGTATTTCTATGTTTCAGGCTCTCTAAGCACTAGAATGGAACAGAGAGACATCATAATTTTAGTATATATTATATATATATATTCTTTTACTACCACAGTAGACTCCCTATGCGCTTTACTGCAAGGCACAGTGTTCTACACCACCATCCAGGCTCTCTGCAGCCTGTAAGTAGCAGTTTTTTAACGTGATTCGCCACAAATTTATTTGGATTGAAGCAAATCTTTTCGGAAAATTTGGCGAAGCAGCCGAATCGAATTTTTGAAAAATTCGCTCATCTCTAATCACCAGCTATCATTAATAGCAAAAAATTTCTGTTGTCTGGAATATTTAATTCTGGTTTATTGTTTAATCCTTGTGAAGATTAATTTGTACATAGGTAGGCCATTCTATAATCCATGGCTATTAAAACTGGAAATGAATTTATACGCTTGATAATAACAAAAAGATTTACCAATAGAATTGCAGCTAAATCGTGCTGTGCAAGGATTTAATTGGAAGCAAATTGCATAATAATATGTAGACACATGGAGAAAGTACATGAAGTCCAGGACAGCTAAAGCCTGCACTGCTTTTTACCATTAACATTTCCTCCATAGACATGAAGGACAAACTTGCCAAACATCTTTTTAGCTCAAATCATTAATTTCAATGTCTTAATTAGTAAATGCCCAAGTGCCATCTGGTTAAATTACTGTATAATGTTTCTGTGCTACAGTACTTAATTTTTTTTCTTGAATATTTAACAAGATTTTGTTATAATGGTTATGACATAAGATGTATTTCAGGATCAAAGGAATGGTGGTGAGTCCTATAATAATATAATAATAATATTTATTTATATAGCGCCACCACATTCCGCAGTGCTTTACAAAATCATAGGGTTCATGTACAATACAAAAATAACTGGCTAATATACAACTGAAACACTAGGAGTGAGGGCCCTGCTCGCAAGAGCTTATAATCTATGAGGAATTGGGGGTGACACATAAGGTAGTTGATTGTGATAAGTAGGATTCAAGCTGTTATTGTACCAAGAGGAGTGGTTCCGGTCGATCTGCTTCAGGTTTGGGACTGTTAGAGGATCGAGTTCAGGCCAGAGGAGTTGGTGGGGGAGAGGTTTACTTGGGAAAAGGTCATTTTAGGAAGCTTGATGAGCCTGCCTGAAAAGATGTGTTTTTAAGGCACGTTCAAAGGTAGGAAAGTTGTGAATTGACCTAATATTCTGGGGCAGGGTATTCCAAAGAGTAGGTGTAGCTTGAGAACAGTCTTGAAGACGGGAGTGAGAGGTACAAATAATGGAGGATATTAATCTTACGTTGCTAACAGAACGGAGAGCACAAGTAGGGTAGTAGACGGAGATGAGGGAGGAGATGTATGGAGGTGCAGTACTGTGAGGAGCTTTGTGGGTGAGGGTGAGAAGTTTGAACTGTGTTATGTGGTGGATGGGCAACCAGTGAAGTGACTGGCATAGACTAGTAGCATCAGTGCAGCGGGTGGATGGATAGATGAGCCTGGCTGCAGCAATTAGGACAGGCTGAAAGGGGGAGAGTTTAGAGAGAGGGAGACCGACTAGTAATGTATTGAGGTAGTAAAGACGAGAATGAATCAAGGCAACAACAAGAGTTTTTGCTGTTTCTACTGTAAGAAAAGGGCGGATTCTGGCGATATTCTTGAGGTGCAGACGACAAGAGCATGTAAGTGATTGAATATGGGGAACAAAGTAAAGAAGAGAACCAAGAGAGAGCAGTGTCTTTAAGGCCAATTGAGTGGAGCATGGTGAGGAGGAGTTTATGGTCTACTGTATCAAACGCTGCAGAGAGATCCAAAAGAATCATTAGAGAATATTCCCCATTTCTTTTTGCTGTTAGGAGATTGTTAGACACTTTAGTAAGGGCAGTTTCATCGTTAGACACTTTAGTAAGGGCAGTTTCTGTAGAGTGAAGAGGGCGAAAGGCAGATTGTAAGGGGTCAAGAAGAGAGTTTGCAGAGAGATAGCTTATTAAGCGAGAATAGACAAGACATTCAAGGAGTTTACAGATGAAGGGAAGGTTAGAAACAGCTCGGTAGTTAGCAGCACAGGTCGGGTCAAGAGATTTTTTTTTAGTAGTGGGGTTATAACAGAGTGTTTGAAAGAGGAGGGAAAGATACCAGAAGAGAGAGGTTAAAAATTGTAGTTAGGTGAGTGATGACACCCAGGGAGAGGGACTGGAGGAGGTGTGATGGAATAGGATCGCTGCTACAGGTTGTGGGCCGAGAAGAAGAGAGAAGCCTGGAGGCTTCTTCCTTTGTTATGGGATCAAAAGAGGAGAGAGCACATGTGGAGGAATGAGAGGGAGGAGGATTGAGATTTGGGGACTGGGAGATTATTTCCTGCCGGATACTGCCAATCTTGTCTCTGAAGTAGGTGGCCAAACCATCAGCGCAGAGGTCAGTGACAGGGCTTAGGGCTTAGAAGGGAACGAAAAGTGTCAAAGATTTGTTTTGGGTTATTTGAGAGTGAGGAGGTGAGAGAGGTGAAGTACTTTTGTTGGCAATGTTGAGAGCCGAATTGTATGTTTTGAGAATAAATTTATAATGGAGGACGTCTGCTGATATTCGTGATTTTCTCCATAAGCATTCTGCACATCTGGAGCAGCGCTGGAGAAAACGTGTTTCAGATGTGTGCCAGGGTTGCCGTGTTCTGTGTCGGGAAAGTTGGATTGATATTGGAGCAACTTCATCTAGGGTGGTTTTGAGGGTCGGGTTGTAATGATTGGCAGCCAAGTCTGGACAGGAGAGGGAAGAGATTGGGGTAAGAGCTAATTGCAGGGTGTTAATAAGTTGCTGGCAGTTAGTGGTGTGTAGGTTTCTGTAAGTGTGAAAAGTAGGACTGTCATGAGAAAAGTGAGAGGTCTTAATAGTGAATGAAAGAAGATTGTGGTCAGAAAGTGGGAAGGGTGAGTTATTAAAGTTTAAAACTGAGCAGTGATTGAAGAAGACTAGATCAAGTGTATTGCCCTGTTCATGTGTGGCAGAGGAAGAAAGTTGTGATAGGCCAAGAGAGGAGGTTAAAGAATGAAAGGGAGCGGCTGATGGGGAGATAGGATAATCAATCGGGATGTTAAAATCACCCATAATAAGAGTTGGTGATTCAGAAGCTTGGAAGTGAGGAAGCCAAGCTGCAAAGTGATCCAGGAATTGGTGATGGGAGCCTGGGGGACGATAGACAACTGCAACTTTCAGGGGGAATGGATGAAAGAGTCTGATGTTGTGAACCTCAAAAGAGGGGAATGTGAGAGAGGATACAGGGGGAGTGACTTGAAATGTGCACTGTGGAGAAAATAGTATGCCTACTTCTCCACCTCATCAGGTCTGGGGGTACGGGAGAAGTGATGTCCACCATAGGATAGGGCAGCAGGGGAAGCAGTGTCGGAGGGTTGAAGCCAGGTTTCTGTAAGAGCCAGCAAGTTCAGAGACTGTGAGAGAAAGAAATTGTGGATTGTGGGTCGTTTATTATGAACCGACGTGCGTTCCAGAGTGCGCAGTTAAAAGAGACAGGAGAGGATGTGCAGTGAATATTAATAAGATTTTTGGGGTTTCTGTGTGTGGCAGAGGAGAAGCTAAAGTTAGCAACAGAAGGAGGACCAGGATTTGGTGAAATATCCTCTGCAGCTAGTAGGAGGAGAACAGAAAGAGACAGCAGGTGGTTGAAAGATTTATAATCCTATAGGGGATAACTAACAGATTGCTAGTGGTCCGACCACTGGGACTTCCAATCCCAAGAAAAAAACTTGACTACTGGAGATAGCCCAGTGCTGCACTTGGCTATTTCCGGTAGTCTTATAAAGAATGATAGGGAATAACTTCCAGACATCGCCCAACCTCTGCCTGCTTATTTGGTAAATAAAAAACTTGCATGGTTGCACCTATAATGTGTTTTTAACATTTAACATTTTCACATTTGACATTTTCTTCTACATTTCTGTTTTTTTTGTGTATATTTTTATACCTTTTAGTACTAGAAAAATTGGTGCTCCCTGGAATCCATCAGAAAGCAGGTTGGCTGCTGTTAATAGATCCGGTTGCTTCATGGTTGTTGTAGCTTGTGTACCCTCAAGTGAATAACCAATTCTCTTTTGTTCCACTTAAAAGCTTGGGAATAAATTGATAACTGGCCTGTTAGCATTCCCTATGTTTATAGATGAGCGAATCAAAAATAAAAAAATTATGATAGATTTGTTGTATTTGCATACAAAATCTACATTATTATGTGCTATTAGCGAACATTCGCGCACTAAGAACGAACGTTCATTTAAAAAATGTACACAACTTCTTAGAAGACGTATGCATGAGCGTACAAATAGCTTACGAATCCTCAGCGTACTATTGTCTACGCGATTACGTAATACGCAGGCACGCACGACGAGAGGCCGCAGTGTGCACTTCTCAGAGGCAGAGCGAATATTCGAAAATGGCATCCAGACGGTCTTCATCATTTAGCTCTGCTGCACAGCTGAAATACATAGTCTGGCTGATGGACCGCCAGGATTGTGATTTACGATGGCACACACCGCCACCCGAACCAGCATAAAAAGGAGGTGATCCAGCAGTTAATCCGAGGCTTGCGCCATCGTTTCGACACCTTGCGGACCCCGGGCCAGATCCTGCGTAAATGGTCAATTCTGAAATCGCCCTCAGAGGCAGTATGTATATTTGAGGTAGAACAAGTAAGGTGCTGTCTATCCAGTTAAGTGCATAGTACAACCATCCACCATACATTAAAGTGAATATGAGGACACATTGCGGTACCTGTAAAGAAATGCACACAATGGGCAACATACTTGAAAACGTTGCTGAAAGGTAAAAACATTAGTGCAAACAATCCAGTGCAAACAATATAGTGCAAATACATTATAGGTATAATGTAAACATTTTAAATATCACCTACCTAGTATGCTCTTTTCTTCTGACGCTTTTCATAGAACTGGAGCAGAGTCCCAAACTCAGTTGCAATTTGTAATCCACATAGGTAAAATTGTAATCCAAATGGGTAAAAAAATAGCAGCAAAGGTTCCTTAAAAAACCCTCTTTCAAGGGGCTCCCCAATAACCTGAAAAGGGGGAAAAAAGGGATGAGGCACACGTATGCGCAACTTGGTTAAAACTTTTTTTTTGATGGGAGGAGTCCTGACAATCCATGTCCATCTGGGTGAGGACAAACGCAGGGCAACAAAAATAAAAACAAACGTCAACTAGTGCTCACCCTTAAGGTTAAGTCCACGTTGTGGCTCCCATAAAACCTGCAGGATCCGATTCCTTACTTAAGGGCCAGCAGGTCCTCTTCACTGCTGCTGGAGCTAAAAGACATGAGAGGGCACTCCTGCCTCATGAAAGAGACACTGGCTGCAGCAGCAGACCCCCACGACCTCTCAGGGATGGTCTTGGTAGTGACCGGGCGGTTACACTGGCAAGGGCCGTGGCAACTTGGGCCTTGTCCATTACCTTGTAGTGGCCAGATCCTCCCGCCGGCGTACAAGGTAACAGAATCTCCGGCTGTAAGGGCTCTCGTAACGGTCTTCTGCGACTGTGCGACCTGCACCTGCCATGGCAGTTGGTATTGTACCACCGATGGCTGGTACACAAAACTGTTGGTGGTCATCTGTCCCACATGAAGGATCGGCGGTGGTGGCAAATCTGGTATCAGGGGTACCAGCTGAGCTTGGGATTTCTCCTCAGATGGCAGAGTCCCATCATTGGTCTCATGGGAACACCGAGCCTCTTCTGCGGCCTGGGCCTCCTTAGTCCAGTCTTCTGGGGGCGCTGCAGGAGTAGCTGGTGGCTTAAGGAGTTTTACCCCAGTAGCAAAGGGGCCTTGGAGGCTCTTCATGGGGGTATACTCCATTTAATCCCCTGCGTGGAGATTGTGGCGAACGGGCGGAAAATACGGCCGCATTACAGAACGGCGGTTTACGTATAATTCTTCCGCTGTCTTCTCATCGCCAATAAAACCTACTCGCCGTTCCACACTGAACCAAATAACGGTACCCCTTTGGCGCTCCAGCTTAGGGTCACCGGACCGTGGGAGCTCCAAAACCTGCACAACCCACTCCTCTACCAACTTTTTGTATTCCCAGAGGGTCAGGGCGTTCCGGGTGACAGCCTCAGGAACCATTGAATTTTGACGAAGGGAATAGTCCTTCAGCGGCGGAGAGGGAACTCCTGCCGCCTCTGCCATGTCAGCCAGCGGACTGAACACCTCAGCGGGCACCTCAACCGACTTCTTAAGCTGCCGGACATATTGAGAGACGTAGATCTCCTCCGGTTCCTTCTCCTCATAGGGGTTGGTGCCCAACACAATGCCTCCCCAGTCAGGGCTGTGTCGCCATCTTAATTTCCTGAGTTGCCTCATCTTCCTCGCGCGCTGGAGAAGGGGGAGGAGCTACCAGGGAGGAGTCTGCATCACTAATGAATTGAATTCGTATGCAACTTATACATAGCAATAGCGTATAATTTATAGACAAACTACGTAGCAAATGCATACAAAGCCGAAGCGAATGACCTAATATTCGGATTCGCTTCGCAGCTAAAAATTCCCAAGATTCGATACGAATCAACAAATTGACAAATCGATTCGCTCATCTCTACCTATGTTCCTACACATTGTGACTCCGTGCTTACAGTACCAGATTGTTTAGGGATATGTTTGATAAGGGGAATGGTATACCCAGTTGTCAATTTAATCCTAAATATTCAGGAAGAATAGTAGAAAAATAAAACAACATATATTTCAAGGGAAAACTTCCCCTGCATAGGAAAATGTTATTTTATAAATCAGACATTTCAGGAAAGCAAAAGTTCATTTCTGGTCTGATTTCCAAGAATTGTTTTTCAGATTTCATTTGGGTCTATATAAATTTGACTCCAAAAATGTTGTCCCAATTGCCCTGAAAAGTCATGTTTGACACCCTTTGGTCTCCTTGGACTGTAACCAACCCCTTTGAACCTTTAATGAACCTTTAATGCCAAGACAGCATTAGCAATGTCAGAGTGAAAGCAACATATATGAGTATTGGCAAATGGATGGTATGTAGCTAATGAGAATGCTGCTCTGTCAGATTTTTTTAAAAGGTCACTAACTTTTCACAAAACCATTTATGTCATAGTGACAAATCAAAATTTGTGATCTGATGGAAATCACTAACTAAAACAATGACTTCTCAATAAGGTCTAACATCATTTCCCTTATTACTAACACCCTGTATCTGGTTTATATGAATGGTAAAAAATTACTGTGGGTGTGTAAATTCAGAAGTACCTTTCTATCTTCTAATTAGGCTACTTTCACATCTGCGTTTTTGCTGGATCCGTCGTGGACAACAATGCTTCTGTTAGGATAATACAACTTTCTGCATCTATGAACAGATCCGGTTGTATTATCTCTAAAATACCCATGCCGGATCTGTCTCTAAAACCATTGTAAGTCAATGGGTGCCGGATCCGTTTTCTTTTGTGTCTGAGAAAACAGATCCGGCACTGTCGACTTATATTGTGAGTCATGCCGGATCCACCTTGGTCCACATCCCATGACACACTCAAAAAACGCTGCTTGCAGTGCTTTTGTGTGCGTCATGGGAACGCAATGAAACGTAGTGGAATGCATTCTGGTGCATTCCTTCCAGTTCAATTTTGTCCCCATTGACCATTCCTATAATGGATCTCAAAAGCGGAAAGGGAAAGCGCTGGTGTGAAAGTAGCCTTACTGATGCAGTTTTCAAGTTTTCATTCTGACAAGTGGTTAGGAATAGAGATGAGCGAGTAGTATTCGACCGAGCCGGTATTCGATCGAATACTACGCTATTCGTCATACTCGATTTCGATCGAGTATAACAGCGATGACGCACTTAAAATTCGTTTCCCCTCCCACCTTCCCTGGCGCTTTTTTTACACCAATCACTATGCAGGGGGGGTATGACAGGTCCTCAGAGCACGCTGGCATCGCGAGAACGGTGTCTACATGCATTGGCTGGAAAAACCATGTGACCTCAATCATAAAAACTCAGCTCTTCCTGCTCGTTCGCATATGCTGCATGAACGTAGTCAGGGACAGAGGCCCGAGCAGGGAGAGACAGGCTTTAGCTGTATGAAAGTCAGGCAGGACCCCAAAAGTATATAACAGAAGCTCAGAATATCGCATTTACCACCATATATACCGGCTACCAGCGGACAGGAGAGTGATTGACAGCCCTTATCAGGGCTACTATACTGCACGGTATATAGCTGATTCTAACTATATACACTCTGCACAGAACAGCTGCTTTATTGAGGGATAGCTGCTGGAGTAGGGACAGAGAGAGGCATTAGTGGTGTATTAGCACCTATATACAAAACTATATTTGGCACTACTGTTGTGCGTTCTGTGTGCCAACAAAACCCTGTTATATACCTGGTGTGTATACGTACCATTTGACCTTCTGGCAGTATACGGCTGTATACGCCAAGTATTTTTCTTAAAAAAAAAGTATATTTGGCACCACTCTTGTGCGTTCTGTGTGCCAGCAAAACCCTGTTAATATACCTGGTGCGTATAGGCATCTATTGACCTTCTGGCAGTATACGGCTGTATACGCCAAGTATTTTTCTAAAAAAAAGTATATTTGGCACCACTGTTGTGCGTTCTGTGTGCCAGCAAAACTCTGTTAATATACCTGGTGCGTATAGGCATCTATTGACCTTCTAGCAGTATACAGCTGTATACGCCAAGTGTTCTCCTAAAAAATAAAGTATATTTGGCACCACTGTTGTGCATTCTGTGTGCCAGCAAAACCCTGTTAATATACCTGGTGTGTATAGGCATCTATTGACCTTCTAGCAGTATACGGCTGTATAGCCAAGTGTTCTCCTAAAAAATAAAGTATATTTTGCACCACTGTTGTGCGTTCTGTGTGCCAGCAAAACCCTGTTAATATACCTGGTGCGTATAGGCATCTATTGACCTTCTGGCAGTATACGGCTGTATAGCCAAGTGTTCTCCTAAAAAATAAAGTATATTTTGCACCACTGTTGTGCGTTCTGTGTGCCAGCAAAACCCTGTTAATATACCTGGTGCGTATAGGCATCTATTGACCTTCTGGCAGTATATGGCTGTATACGCCAAGTGTTCTCCTAAAAAAATTTATATTTTGCAGAACGCGTGGCAAAAAAAAGTTAAACGCCTGAAATGCGGAGGGATAGCGCAAAGGGACGTGGACGTGGACGAGGACGGGGGCGCGGAAATGCTGGTGGGGGCACAAACCGCGTTGAAGCCAGTGGGGATACAATGCGTGCTGGTGAGGGGCAGCCAGCATTCCGCTCATCCAGCATCCCTGCCTTTATGGGACAGTTAAGCAGGGGGTGGGTTACACCGCTGTTGAGGCCTGAGCAGCGTGAACAGGTGGTGCAATGGATAGCCGATAACGCTTCCACTCACTTGTCCACCAGCCAGTCATCCACACAGTCTCACTCTGACCCTCCTTCCTCCCAACCTGGCCAACAGAGTCATCCCACCCTTGACCCCTCCCAGGAGCTCTTTCAGGTCCTTTTCCAGATGTGCTGCAAGAATCCCAGGAGCTACCAGAGGAATTTGTTTGTAGTGATGCCCAAACACTTGAGTATCCGCCATCTCCTGGTGATGTGGACCCGGAACCAGCATCTGTTATCATGAGCGATGATGATGAGACGCAGTTGCCATCAAGGGAGGCTGTTGGAATGTCCAGTGGGCAGGAGGAGGAGCAGAGTGAGGAAGTGGAAGAGGAGGTGGTGGATGACGAAATTACCGACCCCACTTGGCCAGGGGTGATGTCCAGCGGGGAAAGCAGTGAAGATGTGGTGGTCTGCGCATCACAGAAAAAGGCAGCAAGAGGCAGAGGGATGTCCAGAGGCAGAGGACAGTCCAGACAGAGAAGGCAGGCCACAGCCAGCAGGGTCGAAGCTCTTCCCGGCAGCAGGCAGTCGCGCGAAGCTCCCCCATCGAGGCCTCGTACTTCTGTGGTGTGGAGATTTTTTAATGTTTGCGTGGACGACAAACTGAGCGCGGTTTGCGCACTCTGCCACTCAAAACTGAGTAGGGGCTCTGAGAAGAGCAATCTGACCACCTCAGGCATGCGGCGTCACTTGGAAGTCAAGCACTGGGCTGAGTGGGAGAGAGCAAACGCAATACAACCTTGCTGCCACTGCCTCTTCCCCTTTGTTGTGTGCTGCCACTGCGGTCCAGACCTCCAGCCAGGACACCTCCACATCTGCCTCTGCCTCGGCTACTTTGGGGCCTTCTCCTTCAGCCTCCCCTTCCCCCGCATCTTCGCCTGCACCTTCATACTCCTCGTCCCATCAACTGTCCATCTCGCAGGCGTTCGACCGCAGGCGGAAGTACGCCTCAAGTCACCCCCAAGCCCAAGCCTTAAACTGCCACATCTCCAAACTGCTGGCCCTGGAGATGTTGCCGTTTAGGCTTGTGGAGAAGCAGGCCTTCCGCGACCTGATGGCGGCTGGCGCACCTCGCTATTCCGTCCCTAGCCGCCACTACTTTTCCCGGTGTGCCGTCCCCGCCCTGCACCAGCACGTGTCGCGTAACATCAGGCGGGCCCTGAGTTACGCAGTCAGCGCAAAGGTCCACTTGACCACCGACTCGTGGACAAGCGCTTGTGGCCAGGGACACTACATCTCTTTGACGGCACACTGGGTGAATGTTGTGGAAGCGGGGACGGGGTCGCAAACAGAGACGGACTACCTACCACCCCCGCCCAAGATTGTCAGCACGGGTTCTGATAAACCCCCCTCCTCTTCCTCCTCCTCTGCCTTAACATTGCCCTCAGCCGCTAGCTGGAAGCGTTGCAGCACTGGCGCGGGGAGATGTCAGCAGGCGGTGCTTAAGCTCATCAGCTTGGGCGACAGGAAGCACAGCGCCCCAGAGGTGAGGGACGTCATATTGCAGCAGATGGAGATGTGGCTGTCGCCGCTGCAGCTAGGACCAGGCATGGTCGTGTGCGATAACGGCCGTAACCTGGTGGCGGCTCTGGAGCTTGCCGAACTCAATCACGTACCATGCCTGGCCCACGTTTTTAATTTGGTAGTCCAAAAATTTTTAAAGACTTACCCCAACCTGGCAGAGCTACTGGTGAAAGTGTGGCGCTTGTGCGCTCACTTTCGGAAGTCAACTGTAGCTGCTGCTAGCTTAAAAAAACTCCAGCAACGCCTCCATTTGCCTGAACATCGGCTGTTGTGCGACCTGCCTACTCACTGGAATTCCACCTATTCCATGTTGGCCAGGGTGTGTGAGCAGCAGAGAGCATTGATGGAGTACCAGATGATGAATCCACGCGTGCCTCCAACTCAGCTCCCTCAGTTTGCCAACCACGAGTGGCCATGGATGGCAGACATATGCGATGTATTGCGTATCTTTGAGGAGTCCACCAAGAAGGTCAGCAGCGAGGATGCTATAGTGAGCCTAACCATCCCGCTCCTATGCATCCTTAAAGAAACGCTCTTCGCAATAAGGGAGAACGCATTGCACACAGAGTAGACGGGGGTAGGAGGAGACACAACGGAGCTAGACAGTCAGACCACACTTTTGTCTGCTTCTCGGTGGCAGTTGCAGGAGGAGGAGGATGAGGAGGAGGACAACATGGAGGTGGCTGTGGAAGAGGAGGAGGATGCTGGCGGCGAGGGTAGCAGTCAGGCTGTGTGCGTCCCATTGGTTCAGCGCGGATGGGGCGGAGAGGAGGCGGAAGAGGAAGAGGAGGAAATGGCAAGTGATCCTTCTGGTGGGGGCAGTGACGTCATGCCTATTCAGAGTCTGGCACACATGGCTGACTTCATGCTGGGCTGCTTTTCACGGGACACACGTGTTGTCCGGATATTGGAGAACAAACTATACTGGGTCTTCGCACTCCTGGACCCCCGGTATAAAGATAACTTCTCCTCTTTTATTCCGGTAGAGGAGAGGACGAATCGATTGCTGGAATACCAGAGGGAACTCGTGCAGAACATGATGGAGATTTTCCCACCCACCATCGCTGGCGGCAGAGAGGACAGTGTCTCCCGGAGTCTGACAACATCGATCAGGCCCACAGCCACCAGGGGAACACTATCCAAGGTGTGGGACACGTTCATGGCACCCCCTCGTGCAACTTCCATCACTGCGGGGCCCACTATCAGCAGGAGGGACAAGTATCGGCTGATGTTGCGGGAGTACCTGGCAGACCGTACCCCTGTCCTCCCTGATCCCTCGGCGCCCTACACTTACTGGGTCTCCAAGTTGGACACGTGACTGGAACTGTCCCTGTACGCCTTGGAGGTGCTTGCCTGCCCTGCCGCCAGCGTGCTATCAGAAAGGGTGTTCAGCGCAGCCGGGGGCATTATAACCGATAAGCGCAGCCGCCTGTCAACCGACAGTGCCGACAGGCTGACGCTAATCAAAATGAACAGCAAGTGGATTGACCCGGACTTTGCTTCTACAACAGTGGAAAGCAGCCAAAAGTGAAGTGCCATCTGTATGAAGTGCCATTTCCTCCTCCTCCTCCTCCTCATCCTTAACCGCCGTAGAATTGCTCCATTAAAAAAAGAAAAAATTATTATGGCTCAGCTCTTGGGTCTTAAAGGGGTTGTCTCATCTTGACTAATGGGGGCATATCGCTAGGATATGCCCCCATTGTCTTATAGGTGCGGGTCCCACCGTTGGGACCCGCACCTATATCGAGAACGGGGCCCCGCAAGGTGGTGGCTGGAGGACTCCGGTCCGGCCACCACCAAGCCGGCTCCCCATAGAAATGAATGGGAGCGCACCGCGCTTGCGCGGCCACCGCTCCTATTCATTTCTATGGAGCCGACGGAAATAGCCGAGCCAGCGCTCGGCTATCTTCGCCGGCCACATTGAAAATGAATGGAGGCGGCTGCGCATGCGCAGTGCGCCCCCGTTCGCTTTCGGGGCCCCGTTCTCGATATAGGTGCGGGTCCCAGCGGTGGGACCCGCACCTATAAGACAATGGGGGCATATCCTAGCGATATGCCCCCATTAGGCAAGATGAGACAACCCCTTTAATACAATTTTTAAGAGGTCTCAGCTCTTGGGCCTTAATACAATTTTTAAGAGGTCTCAGCTCTTGGGCCTCCACACAATTTTTAAGAGGTCTCACCTCTTGGGCCTACAAACAATTTTTAAGAGGTCTCACCTCTTGGGCCTACAAACAATTTTTAAGAGGTCTCACCTCTTGGGCCTACAAACAATTTTTAAGAGGTCTCACCTCTTGGGCCTTAATACAATTTTTAAGAGGTCTCAGCTCTTGGGCCTCCACACAATTTTTAAGAGGTCTCAGCTCTTGGGCCTTAAAACAATTTTTAAGAGGTCTCAGCTCTTGGGCCTTAATACAATTTTTAAGAGGTCTCAGCTCTTGGGCCTCCACACAATGTTTAAGAGGTCTCAGCTCTTGGGCCTTAATGCAATTTTTAAGAGGTCTCAGCTCTTGGGCCTCCACACAATTTTTAAGAGGTCTCAGCTCTTGGGCCTTAAAACAATTTTTAAAAGGTCTCAGCTCTTGGGCCTTAATACAATTTTTAAGAGGTCTCAGCTCTTGGGCCTCCACACAATTTTTAAGAGGTCTCACCTCTTGGGCCTCCACATAATTTTTTCGAGGGCTCACCTCAAGGGCCTCCATATAATTTTTTCAAGGTCTCACCTCAAGCTAACTTTGCGCACTCATTAAAATATCTTCACAACAAGGACCTAAGAGCCCTCGATGGGAGAGCTTTGTGTGGGGACCTGTTATAGGGAAGAGATGCGGCCCTGCGGGCTCTAGCCTGCCTTCTCCATAAGCCTCTGGCCACCCCACGGCCTCTTCCTGCCTTTTGCGGTCCTACGCATCCCTCAACATCCCCACTGCTTTACCTGCTAGACATGACACTGGGCCAGGTCGGGTCACTGACATCTCAAGCGCCAACAATTTGGGCATTTTAAGGCTTCTGCATGTGTTTGAGTTGTTTTTACATTTTAAAGAAGACATGTCTGACCACATCTCACACACACACACAATGACAATTAGAGGTGGGGTCTATTTGCTTTCCCCCTTGCCTATGCCATCTGTGGTTGTCATAGGCAACGTGATTTTAAGGGGTGCAGAATTTTTTCTTCTTTTTTGTACAGTTTGGCTTGGGGTCCATGGCAATGTAGAGGAAAGAAGGTTTCCTTGTATTGTCTAACTTTACATAGAAGTTATATTGTGTTTGGAGTGTATTGTTGAGAGGCTGTGATAGTGGCGTAATAGTGCGACTTGGGCACGTTATATGCACCCAGACATGCTTCCCCTGCTGTCCCAGTTGCATTCCAGCAGTGTTGGCATCATTTTCTGAGGTTTCAGTGTGGACTTGGTGACCTCCAAGTGGTCGAATTGAGATTTCCAAGTGGCGAGCATTTTTTTCCCATAGACTATAATGGGATTCGATAGTCGGTCGAATAGTCGAATAACGCGGTCTATTCGAATCGAAATTCGAACTTTCGAATATTTCACTACTCGCTCATCTCTAGTTGGGAACTGTATTGTTAGGCTATTACATGGCATAACAAGCCTGAATAAATCCATACACAGTCATCTTTTAGCTTTTTTTTAGACTGATTAATTTTATAAAAAGACATCCAACGCTTCATTTATGGGCATTTTTGGGGAAAAAAAACTTCAAAGAAAACAAATGTTCTTTTCATTATATTGAGATAATGAACTCATTTGGTTTTCTGGTGTGTATATAATTGTCTGCTTTACTTCTAATTGGAAATGTTTGCAGTCATGTTCTTCTTGTATGTGATTGATTGAAGCCATAGTCCCTCAGCTTTCAACCTTTTTGTTATTTGCAAAACAGTTTATCAAAAGATGTATGCATGCTCCTTTCTTCACTCTTCACTTTTTTGGTCTTATAATAAGAAAGCTAAAGTTGACTTTAACTGTGATCATCTGTCTTGAGTAAAGAGAATAAAGTTAACAAAGCCATATTCTGGTATCTAGCCAATGTCACCAAGTGTCTGCAACAAATATGTAAGGACAAAGAATTATAAGCCATAGAGAAATTCTGCAATGAAAATGAGGCAAAATCTGCAGTGGACAGTCCACTGAGGAAAAGCCATCCATTGTGGCAGAAATCAAACCAGGGGACGTATATTAGTAATATTTTACTGTAGGGTCATTTTGGATAACTATTCAAAGAAGGATGGTAAGTAGATAAGTATTATGCAAAAAAGTGATGGTGGGGTTGTGAGGACAATGGACTGATAATGGTGTGTAGAATATTATTACTTTGACTTTAAAATGTAGTTTGAGTGTGAGAAGTCCTGTTTGTTATTGAAAGGATAGAACTTGGCATCCTGCACAACCAGTCCAAGATACAATGTATAGTGGAGTGTGGGATCCACTCTAACAGTTTTAGTTGGGATGTGATTAGCCTTCTTAAATGTATTTAATCCACAGGTACAATATTTTCACAAATTTATCATGAGATTCCAACTTGATTGTTCCTCTATCCTACAAAATTGGGTCTCCAAATACTTCCCATATTCACTTAAATTGGTGTTGTTTGCATGTAGAATAATGGGAGCATATTGGGATAGGTTATCAATATCAGATGGATGACTGTCCGACTCCCAGGACTCCCACAGATCTCATATTGAAAAACAAATCTCATACAATAAAAAATCAATTTAAGGTCACAAAACAAAAATGACAAAAATAAGAAAATTGAGATATTATGACCTTAAAGGGATATTCTCATCTTAGACAATGGGGGCATATCGCTAGGATATGCCCCCATTGTCTTATAGGTGCGGGTCCCACTGCTGGGACCCGCACCTATAGCCAGAACGGAGCGGGGAGCGCTGCGCCTGGAGGACCCCAGGTTTCCGGGGGTCCGGCCACCACCAGGCACAGCTCCCCGCGCCGCTCATAGGAATGAATGGGAGCCGGGCCGTGCATGCGCGGTCGGCTCCCATTCATTTCTATGGAGCCGACGGAAGTAGCCGAGCCAGCGCTCGGCTATTTTCGGCGGCCCCATAGAAATGAATGGAGGGCGGCTGCGCATGCGCAGTGCGCCCTCATTCACTTCGGGGGCTCCGTTCTCGATATAGGTGCGGGTCCCAGCGGTGGGACCCGCACCTATAAGACAATGGGGGCATATCCTAGCGATATGCCCCCATTGTCTAAAATGAGAATAACCCTTTAAAGATGACCTTTCATGGGTCCAGACATTATGAAATAAATAGGGGGTTGGGTAGTGCATAGTGCAGGCATATAAGATCACTTACTAGCTTATCTGTCCGGCGCTCCGTTCCCCCGATGTGCCCCCCTTTTACTTTTCCTGCCTGGTATGGAAATTAATATTATCGGTACAGGGAGGAGGAGGAGACTGCCCTGTTTCTCCCTGGCTTTAGCGCTGTCCAATAACGGGCGGACAGCATCACAGGCAGGGAGATGGTGAGTTTTTTTTTCTCCCTGGCTGTGATGCTCTCTGCTGTGATTGGACCTCACTGTAGCCAGATGGAGATGCCCAATGAAAAACAGGGCAGTCTCCTCCTCCCTGTACCAATGATATTCATTTCTGAACCAGGTGGGAAAAGTAAAAGGGGGGCACAGTGGGGGAACGGAGCGCTGGACAGATAAGCTAGTAAGTGATCTTACATGCCTGCACTATGCCCTATACAACCCCTTACTTATTTCATAATGTCTGCACCCATGAAAGGTCCTCTTTAATGTATGTTTTATAAAAAGGATAGGGGGTACATATCAACAGCTTTTGGCTACAGGGAGTTTATCCAATATGTATAAGCCAGACAGTTATGGGTTAATCATTTAGATTTTAATGTCTGTATGGAATAAACATTGGCTTTTGGGATTACCATGTGGATGCTGTATAACTTTCTTCTATGGTTACCATTGTGAAGCCTTGTCTGTGTACTGGTGGATCCTATTTTGGGAATTTGATGAACTGACATATTGTATATGGTTAGATGTGGCTTTACTTAGCTATAATCTGCTGTTATTTTTAAGATATATTTTCAATATTCTATCATAAAGTCAAATGGTTACTTACTATAATTTATGTTTTCTACCACTGAGAGTTACTGCATTTCAGTGTTAAGACACAGATGCACAAAAAACATATGGTTTTAAGACATTTGAAGACATTTCCCAATCAGTCTTCCTATAAAGGGACCATTCTGAACTGGATATGATTCCCAGTTAATAATTTCTTCAAAACTAAACAATCAGTGTACTTTGCAAATCCACTGTTCAATAATGTGATGGCTAATTTTAAACAGTCCTCTAAAACAGCCAACAGGATCAACCCCTTTAGAAATGTCAAAAGCACTCGTCTAAGTAGAACACTAGGACAGTAATTGTAGTTAAATATAGAAAATGGTTCTTAGTTATGACAAATTACATTGTAATAACCATTCAATTTACATTTTATATGGAAAGTAAAATGAAAGGTAAGGAGTTTTCAAGAAAATCATTAGAAGAATGTGACTACTGACTACTTTTAAATGACCAACTCCTTCATTTCAAACAAATATAAAAATAAAAAGTAAAGAGTACATGCAACATAAATCACTGTACTGTATGCTTAGTTAATGGTATACACATGTATATTGATTAGAGGAATAAACCCCAAAAATATAGGCAATTTACTAGACATTCTGACATAGTACTTGTGTTGCCTTCTTTATTTTGAAGGGAACCCATCAACATGAAAATGAAAAGTAAGCTATAGGCATAGTTATAGAGCAGGAGTATCTGAGCAGATTCATATATAGTTTTATGGGAAAAGATTCAGTAATATTTATAATTCTTATATTTAAATTCCTGTACATTCTAGGCTTTAAAGTCAAGAAGGCATTCCTATCAGTGATTGACAGCTATCTCTGTATACACAGTCATAGAGGGAAGTCTGTCATCACTGATAGGACTGTCTCTTTGTCATCAGTCAGTGATTGACAGCTATCTCTGTATACACAGTCATAGAGGGAAGTCTGTCAATCACTGATACTGATACTGAGTTGAGAAACTACATACAAATTACTGATCTGGAATCAGTGGCAGGTGTACTTAGTGATGGGGTGGAGCTTAACAAAGAGTTTGTAAAAATTTTGGTCTGCTATTAACCCTTTCAGTCCCGGAGGTTTTTTTTTTGTTTTGCGGTTTCATTTTGTGCTCCCTGCCTTCAAACAACCATAACTGTTTTATTGTTTGGTCATATAGCTATATGAGGGCTTGTTTTTTGCAGGACAAGTTGTACTTTCCAACGCCACCATTTAATATTGCATATGGTGTAGTGGAAAGCGGGAAAAAAATTCCAAATCGGGTGAAATTGCAAAAAAACGCAATTCCGCTACAGTTTTACGGGTTTTTGATTTACAGCGTTCGATGTTCATTAAAACTGACCAGTTACTTTCATTCAACTGGTCAGTACAAATCCGGCAGTACCTAATATGTATAGTTTTTCTTGTGTTTTGATAGTGATAAAATAATTATAAAGTTGGGGAAAAAAATATATTTTTTTTGTCGTCATATCTTGACCCCTATAACTTTTTGGTATTTATGTGTACGGAGCAGTATGGGGGCTCATTTTTTGCAGGGCGATCTGAACTTTTTATTGATACCATTCTGGGGTGTGTATGACTTTTTGATCACTTTTTATTTAATTTTTTTTTTAGAAAAAAAAGCAAAAAAAAAACAGCGAATCGCCATTTTGACGCTTTTTTCTGCCACACAATTCGCCGTATTGGAATTTTTTATATATTTTAAAAGTACGGGCGTTTTTGGTCGTGGTAATACCCATGATGTCTATATTTATTGTTATTTAGGTATTTATTTTTTAATTATATGGAAAGGGAGGTGATTTTAACGTTTATATTTTTTTATTTTTGATATATTTTTTAACTTTTTAATTTTTTGTGATTATTTTAAATCTCAAATATGAGCAAATAGATTGTTTTTTCTTTTTTCTTTATGAGCAATCAGGGGTTTTTAATATTGAATTAAAAACCTAATTTGCTCATTTCTTATCCTGGCTTGCCACCTAGTGGCCAGAATACGAATTGCACTTTGAAAGCTCTAAACCTCTTCTGCGAGGTTTACAGCTTTCAGATCGTGTACAGGCACCCCATTTGACCACATGGGGTGACTGTACACCACCCGGAAGCGAACACTTCCGAGTTTGGTTTTTACGCTACTAGATGCCGTGATCTCATGTGATCACGGCATCTAATGGCTGAAGATGAAACCGACAATGGCGGTAAGTACCCGCAAGTCTCTGCTGTTAGAAACAGCAGAGACTTGCCGGCCATGACGCCCGCCGCACTTGCGAGCAGGCGTCATGTGTCCACATTCCCCCAGCGCCGTACATGTATGGCGCTGGTATCGAAAGGGTTAAAGACAAAGGAGTGGGCAGAGGAAAAAGATGAGCTTTGTGTGTGTGTGTGCATTTTCTTGATTCCATTCTATTAAATTGCACAAACTATTTAAATACCTTACCAAACTTTAAATTTATCTAATCTTTTTTTTATACACATTTAAGTTATATTAGATACTCTTAAAAGGGGGTATTAGAGGTGCTAGGGAATTTTAGTTATACAATACCATATAGTAAAAAGCTAGAAAAAAATGTCCAAATTGAGTGGAATTCAAATGAAAAGCTAAATAAATTCAGTATTTTCTTATGGAGCATTGCCACCTGCAAGTGTCCATAAACATACAGTATGGCCCCATTCACACGTCCATATTTTTGCACATCCTGGAAAACGGTCAGTTTTTTTGCGGATCCGTTGTTCCGCAAAAAACTCAGTTTTTCCAGGACATCCGTTCCGTCTTTCCGTAAAAAAAATGGAAAGGATGTATCCATATGTCATCCGTTTTTTGCGGATCCGCAAAAGGATGAATAACATCTTTTTTTTTCACCCCTCCTGGAACGGAATCCGCAAATGCGGATGAAATGCAGATGGCTTTCCGCATGTCTTCCGCATTTACGGATGTCCCATAGACTTGTATTGGGCTATGGACCGCAAAATCGGAGGAAAAGTAGGACAGGAGGATTTCTGTTTGCGGACAGTCGGAACGGACACACGGATGCGGACACCACAAGGTGTACTGTCCGCATATTTTCGGGACCCATTGAAATGAATGGATCCGCATCCTATCCGCATAATTGTCTGCAATTGCGGAAACGGATGCGGACAGGATGCGGACACATTATATGGACATGTGAATGGGGCCTATATCTGTGAAAAAGCTGTCTTAGATCCTGGAATTCAGCTATTGTGGGGAAAGCTGCCTTAGATGTTGTCGTCACAAATGACCATGGCATCTGAGGGGTTAAATCTATGTGATCAGCATTTTTTCTGATCAGTAGACATTAGTCCCAGGTGTCTTATATGTGAAACAGCTAAAACCTGGTGGCTATGGCACCCTCTCCACTCAGTAGCTGTTAATATCTTTAAAGTGCCAGCATTTGATACACATGTACGGCAGATGTCATGGAGGGGTTAATTTGTTAGCTTTTTTATTAGCTTGCAAATTGTAAGAGGAATGCCCAAGTGGCAGGCAGCCACACAAATGAATTATAAACCTCCTGTTTTAGTCCTTAGTCAGACTACTTGACTCTTGCTCTTGTTGGGGGCTTCCTTGCATATTTCTTACTCATTTTTATTTCTTTACTATCTTTGTAAAACTTGCATTCTCACCCTCAAAGGAGGCAAGAGACTTATTTAAAGAGTTCTTTATCAATGGGTTATCCAATTCCCCCCCCAAAAAAAAAATATATAAATATGAAAAAAAAGCTAAAAATGCTATGAAGAAAAGAAAAACACTGCTTACCTCTATTCCTGGTTATCAGCTCAGATGATTAACCCTTTCAGTACTGAGCCACTTTTCACCTTAAATCCCACGCCGATTTTTGCAAATCTGACATGTGTCACTTTATGTCAGTGGTTCTCAACTCCAGTCCTCGGGACCCACCTGCCAGTCAGGTTTTCAGGATTTCCTTAGTTTAGACCAGCTGATATAATTAGCGTCCATCCATCAGGACTTACCACAGGTATTCATTCTGTGGGATATTCCTAAATCCTGACTGGCAGGTGGGTCCCGAGGACTGGAGTTGAGAACCACTGCTTTATGTGGTAATAACTTTGGAACGCTTTTACTTATCCAGGCCATTCTAAGATTGTTTTCTCATCACATATTGTGCTTCACGATAGTAGTAAATTTGCAGCAAAATATTTCATTTTTATTTATAAAAAAATACCAAATTTAGCAAAAATTTGGAAAAATTAGCAAATTTCAAAATTTCAATTTCTCTACTTTCAAAATACATAGTAATACCTCCAAAAATAGTTATTATTTTACATTCCCCATATGTATACTTTATGTTGGCATCATTTTAAAAATGTCATTTTACTTTTTTTGGATGTGAGAAACCTTAGAAGTTTAGAAGCCATTTTTCAAATTTTCAAAAAAAAAAATTTCCAAAACCATTTTTTTGAGCACCAATTCAGTTATAAAGTGATTTTGGGAGGCTTACCTAATGGAAAACACTAATAAATGACCCCATTTTAGAAACTACACCCCTCAAATTATAAAAAAACTGATGTTACAAACTTTATTAACCCTTGAGGTGTTCCACAAGAATTAAACGAAAATGGAAGTGAAATTTCAAAATTTCAATTTGTTGGTAGATTATTCACGTTAATAATTTTTTACTTGCAACACAGCAAGGGTTAACAGCAAGCTAAACTTAAATTTGCATTGCTCTGATTTTGCAGTTTGCAGAAATACCCCATATGTGGTGGTAAACGTCTCTATGGGTTTGTGGCAGTGGTCAGAAGGAAAGGAGCGCCATATGGATTTTGGGGGCAGATTTTGCTAGAATAGTTTTTAGGCACCATTTTGTAATTGAGAGACCCTGACGTACCCCTACAGTGGAAACCCTCAAAGAGTGACCCCATTTTGGAAACTACACCATTCAGCGAATATATTAAGGGGGGTACTGGCCACTTTGACCCCCTAAGCGTTTGTATGGAATTTGGAAACACTTGGCTATGAAAATGAAAAGTTTCATTTCTTCCAATAAAATGTTGCTTTAGCCCCAAATTTTTCATTTTCACAAGGGGTAAAAGGAGAAAAGCACCCCATAATTTGTTACCCATTTTCTCCTGAATACAACACCCCATATGTGGTAGTAAACTGCTGTGGGGGCACATGGCAGGACTTAGAACAGAAGGAGCGCATATGGATTTTGCAGAAATTATTTTGATGGATTGGTTTGCGGGAGCCATTGATTTTTATTTTTTTGAGTTATTGTCTTATGTGGGGGCTCATTTTTTGCGGGACGAGATGATGGTTGCATTGGTACCATTTTGGGGTAAATATGCTATTTTGATCGTGTGGTATTACACTTTTTGTGAGGCAAGGTGAAAAAAATGGCTGTTATGGCATAGTTTTTATTAAATTTTTTTACAGCCTTCGCCTGGAGGGGCCATCTCATGTAATATTTTTATAGAGCAGGTGTTTTTTTTTACTTGAAACTTTTATTATTATTTTTTTAGGAAACTTTATTTTTTAACTTTTTGTTTACTTTATTTAACTTTTGGGAGTCTGATCCCCTTTACAATGCAGTACAATACTTTTGTATTGTAATGCATTGGCTGTAAGTGTATTACTCAATGTAATACACTTACAACCTGCTTCCTGTGCGATCCAGGGGGCTGGATCACAAAGGCACGTAGGGATAGCATCCACGATGCCTAATGAAGGCATCGAGCTGCTATCCGAGCCATCGGGTCCCCGTCACAGCAGCGCGGGGACCCGATGGCCCCCCGCTCGCCATCCTGAACTCCCGCACACCACATGTGCCGTGGTCAGCGCTGACCGCGGCACATGAAGGGTTAATGCAGCGGCATTGGTGTTTTCACCGATGCTGGTGAATTCAGCAGGGGTCCAGCACTACGGCACAGCCGGACCCCCGCCACTGATTAGAGGGCCTTACATGTACGGCGCTGGGACTTGTGTCCCGGCTTTTTGCGTCGTACATGTACGGCGCTGGGAGTCTAAGGGTTAACTGATAACTTGTAAACAAAGATTGGGTAGATCGCCAGAGCATCTTCAATGGATAAGTGAAGGATGGAAGTTTCACTGATCCATTGCAGATGCTATGGATCAGTGAAATTTCCTAGTAATAATGTGTATTATTCTATTATTGAAATACAGTGATTAATATAATAGTTCACTTTAAATTTCATGTTATATTATTATGTCTATAAAGCATTTATAGTTATGCCTTTAATTTGATAGGAGACTTAGCTGTCATAGGTATAAGTTCTGTCATACTGCAGAAACACAGTGAAGATGAATTAAGCAGTGCATGCCATCATTTATGGAGCCATGCTTAACTGTACTCAGCTTCAACACATAGATAATTAGCAAGTGGCACTGAATCAACTTGCTAATTTTTCTTTTATTGTCAGTCAGACAGCATTAATGGAACAGGGCACTGGCTGATATAACAGCTAGAGTGAATTGTAATAGAGGATAGCACATGCCATTTGTTGTAATGGTGTGTCTGCATCTTAATGTATTGCTATCCTGTTAAAAAGCATTAATGCCTTTCTTGAAGGGTACTTCATATCCACAATAAGAGCAGTGAATCTGAAATGTCTAAAAAATGTACACACCCTAGGAAGGATAAATATAAGGCTTCTTTTCTTGAAGTGTCTTGAGCAATATCAATCTCTTATCGAACAATTGTGTTCAGCACCAAAATACTGTGATGTTCAACATGAGGTCCAGGGGTCACAGCCAAGCTTCATGTGCCTGATGTGTGTATAAAACATCAGGCACATGAAGCTTGGCTGTGACCCCTGGACCTCATGTTGAAAATAGCTAAAATTCACTGGTGTTACTGCCTTCATTAGGATCTGATTAAGCATCACAAGGGCTCTGCCATCCTATAAAGAACAGAAAAGATCAGAAAAGCAGCTTTTGCATCTGTGACATTTTAGTATCTTTACTATGATCAATTATTGTGTTGTGTGCATGTTTATGCATCAAGCCATGCTTTGCATGTATACATGTATATAGAACTTCCTGGCCTGCATTACTGTTGACTCCCTCTGCTGTACATTTCCATGCTCTGAGTTCATACTGTATATTGATATCTTGAAGAGCTGGTGGGCACAATTTTTATGTGGGCATTATCTCTTAATATTATAAAAATGAGTTTCTGTCTGTCTGTTCTCTATGCGCGACCAAACTACTGGACCGATTTTCACCAAATTCGGCACACAGGTACATCAGGTGTCCGGGGAGGTTTTAGACCAGGTCTCATCTCTCTAGGACGTACCGTTCCCGAGATATTACCAAAATATGATCTCCATTAGCCAATATTAGCCTGGGAGCTTTGGTTTTAAACCCCAACTGCCATTCTCTGCACAGACACACACAGTGAGGGCAGATTTCCATAACAACACAGCCAGATAATTAGCAGCCAGCTGAGGAACTCAGGTAATAACCCAGCCATTTCTATTCACTGACACTGTTAAAGGTATTCCGGTTACCATAAATATAACTTATGTTTTAGACTAATTTTAGACAAAGACAGTTCAGTAGTAATAAAAGATGTTCTTCCACTGCTACCCATTGCGTGGCCTCATAAATAAGCATGGTATCGACCTTTAATTCAGGCCACCCTAAAAGAAGTACTTAAAACCCCCGCCCCAGGTCTCACTAATCCATGCCCCCGACTCTGTCAGGCCACTCCCCCTCCCACTCTGCAGCCAACAGGGATTGAAAAAATAAAGGTAAAATCAACTTCTGTCAGCTGCAGGGATGGGTGGGAGGTTGACTTTCTTTCTGCAACGACACACAGAAACATTTAATGAAATAGATTAAATACACCCGTGCAAAGCATCTTGCTAAGCCACGCCCCTTACTATGTCAGGTCACACCCCCTCCCACTCTGCAGCCAACGGGGATTGAAAAAATGATGGTAAAAATAAACTTCTGTTAGCTGCAGGGGTGGGAGGGTGAATTTCTCTCTGCAACGACACACAAATTTTAGATGAAATAGACTAATTTTAGACTTAGATGTTTTTTTCCACTGCTACCCATTGCGTGTCCTCATAAATTACCATGGCATCAACCTATAATTCATGCCACCCTCAAAAGATGGACTTAAAACCCCCGCCCCAGGTCTCGCTAAATCACGCCCCCAACTCTGTCAGGCCATACCCCCTCCCACTCCACAGCCAACGGGAATTGAAAAAATGAAGGTAAAAATCAACTTCTGTCAGCTGCAGGGGTGGGAGGGTGAATTTCTCTCTGCAACGACACACAGAAACATTAGATGAAATGTTCCAGTTACCATAAATATAACTTATGTTTTAGACTAATTTTTGACTACGACCGTTCAGTAGTAATAAAAGATGTTTTCTTCCACTGCTACCCATTGAGTGTCCTCATAAATTACCATGGTATCGACCTTTAATTCAGACCATCCTCAAAAGAAGGACTTAAAAGCAATCCCCCCAAGGTCCCGCTAAACCACGCCCCCGGTCAGGTCACGCCCCCCTGGCTGGGGATTGAAAAAAATGAAGGTAAAAATCAACTTCTGTCAGCTGCAGGAATGGGTGGGAGGGAGACTTTCTCTCTGCAACGACACACACAAACATTAAATGAAATAGATGAAATATACTCAGGCAAAGCCGGGTCCCAACTACCATACACACAGTCACATGTCTTCAGGCCATGCCCCCTCCCACTCCGCAGCCAATGGGGATTGAAAAAATGAAGGTAAAAATCAACTTCTGTCAGCTGCATTGACTTTCTCTCTGCAACGACACACAGAAACATTAAATGAAATAGATTAAATATACCCAGGTAAAGCCGGGTCTTTCTGCTAGTTGGATATAAACTTATAGTGATTAAGCCGACACGTTCTTGAATAATGTAGCACTTATTAAAATTAACGTAGCAATCATTGAACTGTGTTGCTCTTTTTTGTAGGTAAATGTTTCAAGTTGTTTGAAGTATGAAAAATTCATTTATAGATTTAATTAAAAAATAAAATAAATTTTTACGAAAATGGGTTTCATATATAAATATGAAAGTTTAAGGTAGAAATCTAGAGCAGGTGTTTCTTTATTCTCCCCAGTAATAAGGAACAGTTGCTTCTGTAAAGACATCTGGATTTTGGACAGTTCCTGGCAAAGCTCATTAATTGCTTCCATGCTTCTCAAAAAGCATGACTGAAATGAGAATTCTCACTCTTCTATTAACAGCTAGCACATATTTACACATTTTTACCAGTCACTAAAATACAACATTAGTCATAGAGACTTCTGGGTCAGGCATTAAATTGGTAAGAAGATCAGATTCAATGACCTCAAGAATTCACAAGCAACATTAGGAGACATTTCTGTACAGATTTGTCAGTGTAGAATTGCTATTTGTTATTGATGATACAGTATAATCACTTTGTTTCCATAGAAATGCAGATAAATGTAAAGAGCTAGATTACGTTAGTGAGTTATCCATGAAAATGACCACTTCAGCTTTGCTATATATATGCCAACAGTTACATACAAACTTATATAGAGACTTATCATTAGGGGTTGCAGTGTCAAACATAGCATTTGTCCTGATCTTCTCTATTTGTTGAATCAGCTATCTTTGTAAGTATACTTGAAAACAGAGGTGGAGGGTCATTAAGCTTTAACATAATAGTATATCAAGGGCCTTAGGCAATGACAGAGCTCATGCAATTGTTTTCAGGATTAAAGAAAATGCAAATCTGAGCAGTTAATCTGATCATATCACTGCCCAAAGTGGCGAACAATAGATACAACCATCACCAGTGTAGCCTCTTATACATACCTGTCAGGTGTCTGTACATATTTTTATCCCTAGAAACATACTAACTACAAACATACAAACTAATATACAGTCATATGTGTCATGAAAAAAGCACTACAGAAATGATTTTGACAAACCAACAAATTAAAAACTTAGGACTGTTAAACCACCGTGTGTGCAAATGGCAGAAAAATCACTTACGAGGACATGATTACATCTCATTTCATGGTGATAGTTTCTCTGTAAGTGGTTAGCTTCTATTGAAATGCAGTATGTTAATTGTTTGCAACAAAATGACCATGGTTAAATATATTTACTATATATAAACATAAATGAATCATGTTCAATATGATCTAATTAGGAGAAGAGTAATGGAAAATGGAATACAAATGTGGGTTACCGATCACAAACAGCTATGATGTTATATTTTGAGCTTAGATAGTGTGACTCTGGGGATTTAAGGTGGCAGCATTTTGCTTGGCAGTGCCATCTGGTTATTTATTGATTTTTTTCTATACTGTGTAAAAGAAAATCCCTGCAATATGTGGTACTTGATAATTTGGTCCTTGCAAGATAAAAAGTTTGTCTAGGAAAGGGATTGAAATAATTACCTTCAATTAACAAAAAAATAATATACACAGAAGAATGATCTAACTGGAGACCTTAAGAATTTGTCAAATAAAGTTCCTTGCTATCATCAGTGCTAGAAAATATAATGGGTGCTATTCTCATGGATTAGTTTCCAACCAAGGGACCACATATGCCAGTGGAAAATTGTTTATTTCACACAGAACCGTCAGACGTCTTCACTTTTAATTAATTGGCTGTAAGATTACTACTGGCAGGCTCAGTCTGGCCCACGGGGAACAGGTGAATTCCCCGGTGGGCCCCTGAGCAAGATGGGCCCCTAATCCCCCACCACCTGCACAAGTGGCACATGGCACAGTAAACTGACTGCACTTCATACAGAAAGGTAGTATAAAGCATCTCAACCAGCCTATGTGATCATATTTAAAAATGGGTAGATGATATAACAAAGTATGTAGTTTGTTATTATACTGCAGATGCATTAGATGGCTGAGGTAAGTCCTAGGTACATAGGCAGGCCAGCCAATATCCTTGTTCCCCAGAGACCTTCCCTCTTGAAGTCAATGCAGGGGTCTCTATAATCTATCATATTGTAGGATCTTGCTGCTGCTTTGTGAGTGTATAGTATTTGCAATTTGCTGTACAGTGGGCCCTAAGCACCCAAGTCCAACACTTACTTCTGGCAAATTTGAGAGAAGTAGTATCTTCATAGCTGCAACTTATATCTGCTACTTTATATGATATAGATATATATATATATATATATATATATATATATATATATATATATATATATTCAACATATCTGACATGTCATCGTTAATCATAAAAAAAACAAAATGAAATACATAAAATAGCTTATTGCCAAAATGAGGAGGCTTGTGTCCACCAAAGGAATCATTATGGGGTCCCATCATCTATCTATACATGAAATGTTTCTCCTGCACCACAAATGTTGTTATCATTACACATAAAGGACACATTGTACCCTAAAAAATACTAAAGGGGCTGACCAACCTAGTTCCATAATTTAGAATTGTGTGGTAAACATTAAAATAGTCAAATTACTAATGAATTCTTTCTACAAGATCTCCGATGTGTTTGAAATCAGTGAAACCACACCTGTGGTTCACATATCCTTTTCTTCCCTTTCCATCTATAATATAGCCATCGATGAAGACATATGTGATAGGCGTCATCTCTCTGCAACTTCCAATGAATGCCATGGTGCATGTCCTAGTTTCTGAACTGTCTAAGACTTGTATATGTGCAGCAGCTTTAAGTGGAGATTGCAGACAGACATTTCTTGCCACATGTCCCTCCATCTGCAACCATATTTTGATTCAGTGGTGTACTGTCACAAGGAGACAGATATGGGTTCCTGGGAGTTGTGCCTTCATGAATAGTGAAACTGGTGCAGAATATATTAGTAAGTTGCCTGTTTTAATGTTTAACACAATTGTAAGTTGTGTACCTAGCATTGTCCACCACTAAATTATTTCTGGAAATCCTAGAGGCTCCAAAGTCAGCTCCAAATGAGGTTATCTTTATTCAATTTTTGGAATCCTGTTGTAATTAGGGCCCTTAATTGTTTGGGCCCAACAAAGGACCTTTAGTACTCTGCTGGTCCAGTCTGATCATGCATGCATTTTAGATATGTCCTTCAATACCTTGCCCTTTTCTAGACCCGTGTCCTTATTAACTTTTCCTCTTTGATCAAAATATAGAGAATTAAAATGTTTTGCAAGACTCGCAGTCTTCCTCAGTTCTAGTCTGCTGTATTCATCTCAGGACAATTTGAGCCAAGAAGGAAGTTGAGCAAAGAACAATACATATGAAATGTAGAGAGCTAAGAAAGGACTCATTAGTGTCTTAAAAATTGCTATATAGCATTAATTCTGATAAACAATAAGTGATGATTTTTTTATATAACAATCAAGAATCACGAAAAATGCTAACTTTGAAAAAATGAGAGTCAAGGAAAGAAGTTGTAATGTATTTAACTATAATTTAAAGCTATAATCTAGGTTTATTTCATGGATAGTGTCATAAAGATTTTATTTTTAATATCAGAAATGGCAGCTTTCTAAATTCTCATACTCTGCAGTTTTGGTGTTGCAATGCTTTAAAAAACAGTCATATATTAATTTAATACGTTATATGAGAATATTAGCTGACCAGTAAAATGACAGAACTTCTCAAATTTGTCATAAAATAGCTAGAGATGCAAAAAAATAAATAAAAAAGGAACTGAAGAAGTCTTGGCTTCTCTAATAAAGACTCATGGGTGCTATATTCTCACTTTCAGTCCATTCCTGCTGTTTTCCTTACATGTTAAGCCAGTGTTTAAATGTACAACAAAGGCCAAATATTTGACATCCAAGTGTCAGAGGGGTAGCCAGAAGCATTTATCTCTTCTACCTGACCTAAGCATTAGTTTTTGAAAAGTACAAGAAAGAAATGCTAATACTTTGCTCTAAGACCATTAAAATAAACGTTCATGATATGATATATTTCTGCATAGTTAAAATGCTTCCTGCATAAAGATTTTTCGATTTGATAAGGAAAATGAAAAATCTACCGTATTTTTCGCTTTATAAGATGAGACGCATCCCAAATTTTAGAGTAGTAAAATAAGAAAAAATATTAGACTCCCCCTACATTTTAAGACATCACATCAGACCCCCATCAGACCTCAGATCAGCCCACTCAGCCCCCATCAGACCTCAAATTAGCCCACTCAGCCCCATGGGCATAGCTAAACACTCAGGGCCCTGGTGCAAGAGTTCAGCTTGGGCCCCCCTTCCTTTAGTGTGCTCTGTGTCTTCTTATGTGACACAAGGGTCTTTGGGCCCCCTCAGTCTCCTGGGTCCGGTAGCGACTGCTACCTCTGCACCCCCTATAGCTACACCCCTGCTCAGCCCCCATCAGACCTCAAATCAGCCAATCAGCCCACTTAGCCCCTATCAGCCCAAATCTGCCCACTCTGCCCCATCAGACCTCAGATCAGCCCATCAGCCCCCATATCAGCACACTGTGCCCCCATATAAGCCCACTCTGCCCCATCAGACCTCAGATCAGCCCACTGTGCCCCCATATCAGCCCACTGTGCCCCAATCATACCTCAGATCAGCCCACTGTGCCCCCATATCAGCCCACAGTGCCCCCATCAGACCTCAGATCAGCCCACTGTGCCCCCATATCAGCCCATAGTGCCCCTATCAGACCTCAGATCAGCCCACTGTGCCCCCATCAGGCCTCAGATCAGCCCACTGTGCCCCCACCAGACCTCAGATCAGCCCACTGTGCCCCCATATCAGCCCACTGTGCCCCATCAGAACAAAATAAAAAACCTCTCTTACCTCTCCTGCTCCTTACCCCTACTTTTGGGGGGAAAAAACTGTGTCTTATAAAGCGAAAAATACGGTAACTTATTCTATTTAAAAAAAGAATGTCTGTAGGTTCTATGAACAGTCTGCCTTAATTTGTGTATGTAATATGACAGTGATTAAAGCAATAATTGTACCATAAGTCTTTATGTGGTTATACCATACATATTCAAAAAATAGAAATAACCTATTAAAATGGGCTTTAATTACAATGAATCAAAGGCTAGCTCTAGGGATACTTGAATTGAACAAAGGTGAACAGCACTCCTAGAAGATGAGCAATGGGTGCACATCTCCTGTGGTAAGTGGTAAGCTTCCCCATGCAATTAGGATAATCCATGTAGAAAAAGAAAAGGATGGAGACAGCATGTCCAATAGTTGGAATTTATTCCAAATGCCATGTTTCGGCTAAGAATTCTTTCTCAAACATTGCTTGACAAAGGCTCCTTAGCCAAAATGTTGCATATGACATAAATTCCAACTATTGGACATGCTGTCTTCATCCTTTTTTTTCTACATAGCTCTAGGGATATATCAATAAATAAGCTTTATTGTAGCGTATCGTCACAGGTCTGTGAGACAAGGCTGAGATCTAGACCAGCAGTAAGCTGGTCTAAATCTTTGCTATAATCTAGTTTCCTGGCATATGTGACTAACTATTTACTGTGGTACCTAACCACTGACCACTTTGAAAAGTGGCAAGTGGGGAGTAAAAACCCCAGTCATACATTTTGCGTAACAGCAAAGTGTGCCAAAGTTTGTGGCTTGTTGGTGCCGCTGTTCTGGTGCAGAGGGGATGATACACATCCCCTAGGTTTATTTTAGCTGAACTTGCTGATTTAGCTGGAACTGGACAATCATCTAAAGTGTATGGCGTACAGATGTCAGAGGGGAATAGGCAAGCTGAATCTCAACTGCCCCATACTTTTGTTTTTGGGAATGTACTAAGAACACAAGCTTTCTCACCCAAGCTGTGCAGGTATTTGTATACAGGGATACACATAGTGATAGCTATGTTATGTGTATGATTGACCTTAAGTATATATACATAGGAAAACATGTTGACTGTTGAGCAATTACAGGAACTGCAAATAGAGTGCAAATATTACCTAGAATAAGTTAAATCCAAGTGAAGTGAATGCAAACAAAAAAATTACCATTTACATAAGATATACTGTAAGTAGCAGACAATGGAGTAGTCCAAGCACACTGATCAAAATTTACTAATGTGAGTGGACCTAGATGTTGGCGTTAACGGTACCAAAATGTCAGTACATTTTTTGTATATTTTCTTGCAACTAGTTTAAAAAACAAAAACGCTATAGTTAGCTTTTTAAGAGGTGTGGTTTAACAGAAAAGGAGTCTGGTTTAGCAGAAAAGGTGGGCGGTTATATTAAAATCTGCAATTTTGTGTCAAAATACACATTCGTGGAAAAAGGGTTAGTTAAAGAGATTGTGTCACTTCAGCAAGTACCATTTATCATGTACAGAAAGTTAATACAAGGCACTTACTAATGTATTGTGATTGTCCATGTTGCCTCCTTTGCTGATTTATTTTTCCATCACATTATATACTGCTCATTTCCATGGTTACAACCACCCTGCATTCTATCAGCAGTGTCTGTACTTGTACACTAGAGGAAAAAGTGCTGGCCTCCCTGGTGGTAACCATGGAAATTAGCAGTTCATAATGTGAAAGAAAAATGAATCCAACCAATAACTTTCTCTACATGATAAATGCTATTTGCTGGTGACACAACCCCTTTAACCTTTTTTTTGCCATTTTGTACTTAACATGTTAACCATCAAGTTTATCTTGGCTGCATCTGTAGGTGGATAAAGTGTGCAGGGTAAGCTATAGGTGCCAGATTTATGAACTGCAACTTAAAAAAGCGCAGTCTTACTCCAGTATGAAGATGGGGGTAAAATTGGAGTAACATCTCCAGAATCATGCATAAGCATTTAAAAAATCTCCCTCTGTGTGTTTCTACTGCTCTATTTTCTGTATATATATATATATATATATATATATATATATATATATATATATTGTATATAAATGGTCATGTGTTGGACTGGGATGTTTAGGTCCCACCTGTAAATTCCATTCTGGGGGCCTGTTATAAATCTATATTAAAATATTATGCACTCACACATGGTTCATTATGGGGGTCACTGCAGCAACTTTGAGAAGGCTATGTCCATGAGTCCATGATGAAAGAAGATACTAGCTGGCCTGCTTCTGTACCTACAAGTCATCTCAGCTACCCACATCTATAATGATAAACTGGTTAGTTTCTTAGACACTACTATACAACTCTAGCAAAGGCAAAAATAAGTAACAAAAAACACATTTCACTTAAAGCAGTTACTGGGGGGGGGGTGTTTCTGTCTGCATTTTCCTCTGTAGAAACAGTTGACAACCTGCAATAGCAAAACACCTCATTTTTAAATTAGAACTTTTAGATGCTTGATTTGTATATTCTTTATGGTATGTGCTATTTAAAAAGAACCTGTCACTAAACCACCAACATACTGTACTGTTATGCACCTGGGTTTTAGAATCTCAAACTTGCTCATACCAAACCCATCCTTCTCCACAAAACAAATTAAGTAAAACTTACTGGCAGAAGATTTCAGGACTCATTTTCCAGCTGTTTCATATGCATGCTTATTGTGTCGGTGAAGCCGAGCATGATACACCTCACTTCATTGTGCACCCAGTGCACATAGGACAAATGCGAAGTGAAGCACGGTGGGCCGTCCCTGGCTTCACCTGCACTATGTGCATATGCTTGATACTGCTGGAGAACTATCACAGACTGTTTTTCCTGTAAGTCTCAATTTTATTTACTTTGTTTTGCAGGGACTGATGGGTTTGCTATGGGCAGATTTGGGACCCTAAACCCCAGCTACACAATGTAACGCTTGTGATTTAGTGATTTAGTCTCAAACCAGGTGACAGATTCCCTTTAAATTCCAAGGTTTGCTTTAATTTCTGCTTTATGTAGTAAAACATGTAGTTCTCTCCAAGTGGGTGCATTATACTGTAACTATCTATTTTGTTCTTGTCATAATTGTATGTTGGTAATAAAATATAAAATGTACATTTTTGAAAGAATTAAGTACTTTCAAAGGCAAAGATGATGAACTTACCATCATACAGAAATTCTTCCCAAATTAATATTGATATTTTTCTAACCTACTTGAAAGCATAATTATTTGAATACATTTTGTAAAAGTTAAAGAGAGGTCATTTCTTATATAGCTGATTACAGTTTTCCTGCTCTGGCAATGACAAATGGCCTTTGGCTGCAGTAATGCAACATGCTACCCTGCTTATCTAATAGTTATCACTGCCCTTCCACCCCAATCTTATTTCCTCTTTATTTTCTGTTTGCCAGATCTCATCCTACAGTGACTGGTAATGTAACACTGGCATTGAATTTTAACCCTTTAACTTTTTCCAATATCATGGATATTTCATACATTTTACAAAGTACAATATTTGTGTTTGCAAAGAACTAGAGCATTAAAGGAAATCTGTATGAAGAAGAAGGTAGAAAAGGAATGGAACACTTCGTAGCGGCGCTGCAATCAGGGTGTCGGACTCCAGTAACGTAATATGAAGATCTTTATTGCAAGTCTACGCGTTTCAGGGGCAGACAGCCCCCTTCATCAGGACTATTACAAAGAACGGAATACACATTCAAAGAATTTAAAATAGTTTTAGCGCGCAAAAACGCTTCTGACGTCAGTGGGGAGGAGAGAATAAAGTGACGTCAGATTGATTGGCATCGCGTCTTAACAGATGTCACTCCATACAATCTCTGCTGTACATGAAAGCATCCGAGCCACGACTATTCAGATATAAATGTAATAAATATATATATTACTCCTGTGATCCAACCATTCGCTCAAAAAAGGAAGAGAAACAACATCAGAGAATAAAACAAATTTCTAAAAATCCGGCGCATTGGTTATGTCATATGTCATACACCATACTACAATACTACATACTACATACTACAATTCCATCAACTTATGAGTATAAGTAAATGAATAATATCAATAATATCAGTAAAATTTATAAAAACTAATACGACAAAACAGAAATAAAAGACAAAAAATAACAAAAAATAATAAATGTACCTATAGATATACACAGCTGATTGTCATAGTCACAGCTGATTGTGAAAGTAAAAACCTATATACGAGAACTTATTTTAAGAAGGTGGATAGTAATAGCTATATCGACTATTCTAGCTTCCATTACAAAAAATGGTTACAAAATGTGCCCTACAGTCAATACAAGCATATTAGATGCAACTGTACCCACCAGAGGGACTTCAAACAGCAAGCATGGATCCTGAAAAAGAGATTTGAGGAAAAGGGCTACCCTAGTAATGTAATAAAAAATGCTTATGAAAGGAGCATACAAAATACGCAAGAAGACTGCCTATACCCCAAAAATAGAAATAAAAATAAAAATGAACCCAACAAGGGACCAGGAACTCAGGTCAACTTTGTCACACAATATAATATGTCCAATAGAGCCATACAGGCAATTCTGAATAGACATTGGTACATTTTACGTCAAGATCCATTTTTGGAAATGCACCTCTCCAGATTTCCAAGAATGACTTATAGGAGAGCCCCTACTATTAGGAACATTCTGGCACCCAGCAGGCCACAACAACATACAAAGACCCATTCCATGAATAGGGGGAAAGATGCAAAACTTACTGGCAGTTTTAAATGTGGGACCAAAAGATGCCTATGTTGCCAGATGATCACTCATCAAAAACTCTCTTTCACACCCAACAAAAATGGTTCCACATTTAAAATCAAACACCATCTCACATGCCAGTCCAGTTTTGTGATTTATCTACTGGAATGTGAATGTGGTCTCCAATATGTTGGTCGAACCACACAAGCACTACATTGTCGGATGAATCAGCACAGACATAATGTACAAAAGGGATATCAGAAACACAGTGTCTCTCAACACTGTTCAGAAATGCAGAATAAAGAGAAACACAAATTAACAGTTACCCCAATATATTTCATATCAGAAAATCCATATAATAGATTCAGTAGTCTCCAGAAACGGGAAGTCTACTGGATCTTTCAGTTGGATACACTTACACCATATGGCCTGAATGAGCTTAATGAAACAATTATTTAAAGACAAAGAAAATACCCTTGATATGAATAAAACCATTACCAATATAGCCAAGGTTTGAATCATAATAGAACCACTAACAAAAACTATGTAAAATATAATCTATATAGGACAAAAGTATGAGATAGATGATATAGAGGATAAATAAAAGCTCGTAATGCAGGACGGCTAGAGTGTATCTATATCTATAGGTACATTTATTATTTTTTGTTATTTTTTGTTATTTTTTGTCTTTTATTTCTGTTTTGTCGTATTAGTTTTTATAAATTTTACTGATATTATTGATATTATTCATTTACTTATACTCATAAGTTGATGGAATTGTAGTACCTGGTGTATGACATATGACATAACCAATGCGCCGGATTTTTAGAAATTTGTTTTATTCTCTGATGTTGTTTCTCTTCCTTTTTTGAGCGAATGGTTGGATCACAGGAGTAATATATATATTTATTACATTTATATCTGAATAGTCGTGGCTCGGATGTTTTCATGTACAGCAGAGATTGTATGGAGTGACATCTGTTAAGACGCGATGCCAATCAATCTGACGTCACTTTATTCTCTCCTCCCCACTGACGTCAGAAGCGTTTTTGCGCGCTAAAACTATTTTAAATTCTTTGAATGTGTATTCCGTTCTTTGTAATAGTCCTGATGAAGGGGGCTGTCTGCCCCTGAAACGCGTAGACTTGCAATAAAGATCTTCATATTACGTTACTGGAGTCCGACACCCTGATTGCAGCGCCGCTACGAAGTGTTCCATTCCTTTTCTACCTTCTTCTTCATACATACTCCGATGACCGCAGTGCCGGCGCGGAGAGGAACATCGCCAGCAGCACGGGGACCCCGTTATCCTGGTCGGGTTACACCAGACAAGCCTCTATAAGTTGTTGTGACTTTTTTCACAACCATCTACGGTGAGCTGAATATCGTATAATCTATACCCTATACGTTACTGCACCACCCATAGGCGCTGCCTTCTGTCACCTTTTATTTTACATTAAAGGAAATCTATAACCCAGGACCTTGCCATCACACTGTCTGCATAGACACATAGTCATAGTTCGCCTGATTGAAATTCTTTTTTACTTTTATTAATCTAAGGCTCCATTCCCAAGTTATGGTACTTGTTTTTAATATGCAAATTAGGCCTTTGGTGCAATTACGGTGTCACCATTGCTCTTGTTTCAACTTGGCTGCACACTTTTCTTTAATTGACATGACATCATGCAGTAGAGTAATATATAATACATTTGTTTTATAAATAAGTATGATTTTAGAGATACCAAATTATATATTTTTATATTTTGTTACTTTTGCAGAAACTTTTACTTGAATTTAGTGGGCTTCCCTCCCCCTCGTTATTAATTATATTTCTAATAAAGATTTAGTGTTTTCATTTTTAGCGTCCATAATAGCAGTGATTTTTGCACACTTTAAAAACAATGTGTGTGGTCACATTCCAAGAGTTATAGCATTGTCATTTTGTTGTCAAGGACTTGTTTCTATGGGATAATTTGTAGTTATCTTTAATACCATTGTGGAGTACATATGATTTTTTATCACTTTTGATTATGTTTTCTGGGAGGCCAATGAACAAAAAGCATAAAGCATAAATACCATAATATGACAAAACAAATTATGTGAGTTTTTTCCTAATTTTTTTTTTTTACACAAAAAAATTATATGGAAAAACTTGGATTTTTGTATTACTTGGGGTTCTTTTTCTTGATATTTTTAACAACTTTTTATTTCTACTAGGGAAATTTGAACGTGTGATCATTTGTTCACTTACTTAACACTGGGACTCTGGCAATCATGAAGGCCACTGGCTTCCACAGGAACTATTTGCATACACTTGATCACTTACATAATACACAGGGACTTTTCAGATCCTTAGATCAGAGGTTTTTCAGATTGTAACAGTTATAGTAGAAGCCCATCCACTTCTCTTAGCAAAGTACACCCATGCAGCATGAAAACTTGCTATGTCCCAGCCTATGGATCTCTACTGTTACTGATGTAAAAATACATGTGGGTGACCACCGATTTATGGTTTCCTATATTTTATAATTGCCATAAAACTGAATTTATAAGCAGAGTTAAATTTTTTAATGCATAAAGAAAAAAATTAAACAATTAAGTAAAAAAAACAATGTATAATCTATTCATGCTGTAATAATAAGGCCAAGGGCACCTTTAGAGGGCATTATTTTATTGTATTGCAATAGCATTAGTTAGAAGAAAAATTCTAATAGATCTTTATCTGAAAAAAATCCTTTTATTTTAACTCTTTTCACACACACTGCTCTCTCCCATTTAGTGCTGAATCTGCTTTTGTTGTTCTCTCCACTGGAGCACTCATAAATGCTGTTTAAACTATATTCTGGTCACGTTACAATAAAAAATACCCCAAAGTTGTTCATAGCCTGCAAACTTTAAATGACCAAATACCAGGGCTGTTTTCATTTTCAAAAACAGTCAAGAATAGGCCTTGTGGTGAGTTGTACAGAGTTTTTGACATAATGCATATTTGCCACAACTTGCATAACACGTTATACATTTTTCCTTGTGCCATGTCATGGCTGGCCTTCATGTACAAGACTTTGTGGTTTTGTGTGTGCAAGAAAACATTTAATGAATATACACAATTAATTTGAAGCATTTGTTGTCAAATTAATAGTTGCTATAACATATGAACCATTGAAAATTATCACTTCTACTATATAGGGTGTTAGATATGTCTTAGAGATATCATTAAAACATACCATACATTATTTTAAAGTGCACAAATTACTGCCGCTATTTAGACAGTCTCATACGTGTCAAATTATTTCTGCACAAAAGAAAAAGGAAATTGCTTTCATGGAATAAAGAAATGCTCACTTTTCTTTAAGATTTAGATATACGGTGTTCTAATGGTTAGTAGCTCCTTTTTATATTCATTAAACAGCATCCTACCATGCGTTTGGCAAATATCGGAAATCATTGATGCATAGAGACAACCGATCTAACTTCAATGAAAGGTGCCTAGCCAAAATGAATTTGTTAATGTGCACACAGTTTCACGGTATTGAAATCATGGCCTTTCCAGCAAGATAACCGGCTTTTTGTTCACAGTTGTGCATTATCAAGTTTAAAACATCAGCATTTTAGTCTCTACGATGAATATATTTCTTTTATGAGAGAAATACAGTATTTTCTGCTGAATTACAGCATAATATGAACAATGAGGGGGAGTTCATCATATAAAAATTCACTCTTTTTGGGACATCTAAATACCATGTAGTATGTCTCAGTACAGGACACTAGGTTACTAGTTCACTTATGATAAAGTCTTTTGTTGGCACTTACAGACTAAAGCCTTTTTCAGACATCTGTGTCCATGATAACATCTATGATAAGATGGTCAGTGGTTCATCTGTGAAGATGTTCCTAAAGAATCTTTGTATATTCCGTGTGTCCACCTTTTTGCCCCATGTGTCATCTGTATTCCAAGTACACTGCCAGGCTGAAAATTAGTTTTGATACCATCTCCTACTAATAGACCATGAAAACTACTAATAGAAAATGGATGATGGTCCGTGTTGTCAATGGTTTTCACAGACCCATATAATTCAATGGGTGTGCTTGGTCCATTTAATGGACCAAAATAGTGCATTCGTCTGTGTTTTTCAATTGACTTATGGTCAGAGGAAAATCATGGATGTTTGAATAAACAAATTAAAATCAATGGGTCCGTGATTCACTGAAATGTGAATAAGGCCTAAGATAAAGCAGGTGAGGATCTTCTAAAGGATTACAATGGCTACATATTTGAGTACAGTAATTATATTGGGAAATGTAATTATTCTTTGCTTTAATATATACATTTAGACATGTATCAAATTGTCATTTGTATATTGCTGGGAAATGGCTAGCCACCCTTAGCACATTTATAGCACCTATCAAGGTGACCATTGAGGCTATATATTATCCATTGATAACAGTAATACTCACTGTTACAGGCACATAGTTACTATAAGTTACTGTATGCATTTTGAAAGCCAGGAAAATCAGGAGGGGATGATAAAAGGAGAGAAAGTATACAGGACAAACACAACTTCTCTTTTTTAAGTCATTTATGGTTTTGTTCTCCAAAACTGCATGCAGAAACTTGAAATTATGGTCATACCCCTATGTATCACTGGTGTCAATGGATAATATATAGACTTAATGGCTACATTGATAGGTGCCATTAATGTACACATTTTTGCTTAGGCAACTATATGGTAGCAAGTGTAGCTCAGTTTATAAAAGCAATAGTCATGGTCAAGAGCTTCAGTTGTTCTTCAGAGTAAACCCCAGAACAGAGAAGACATATGACTTACTGTTGGCATGTTCAAATAATTACTAAGTAAAAGCTTTATTATTATTTGTTAGGAGGAAATCCAAAAGTGCTAACCAATAAGGTTCAATTTACTGAGGTCACTTTTGTGAAAAAAATAGTTTGCAAGAAAAAAATCCATTATGTTTGTATGCAAAATAAAATTAGCAAATGATGTCATCCTTCTCCAATTTCGGACTTTACAATATGGCCATAATTACCTTGTTATGGAAATTTTGTTTAAGGGGCTGAAGGCATATAATAGCTAGAGGGAGTGGTGCTATAGGAGTGCACAATCTTTAAGGGTAAATGAAAAATAGAGGCTATTGAAGCCGGTGGATATTACCCTTATAAATAGTGAATATTTTCAAAAAATACTTTGTTAGCATCTCAGAAGACTCTGCTTGTTGGATATTCTCTGGTGACATCCCATCCAAAAGTTACAACTGTAACTACTAGAATATTACATCACACACAGTCATGATATTCATATATTAAAGGGGTTGTCTCACCACAGAAAACTCCTTTCATGTAAGAGAAACTTGCTTAAAAATTAGCTTAATGCTGTGGGTGTTGTCCCTGTCAATTTTAAAAAGGGAAGCTATAGCACACTAAGCACTATTGCATTGTGAGCATTCAAACAAACATGAAGAGCAGATCAATGTTCACAAAAATATGATTTCTTGCCATGACCCTTAAAAAAAAGGTTTGGATCAGTTGACATCCACATATTCCAACAGGTACTATCGACAGAGGTGTCAAGGACAATTCACACTTTACAAAACATACAATGTTTACCTGTATCTATGTAGAGGGAAATGTTAGTAAATAGTTGTAAAGTAGAAAATCTGTAAATAAGATGTGAATTGTGTTAGGATGGAAACAGAGAAACTAGCCATTGATACAAAGCTCTTACAACAAACTGTGTACTTTCAACCCTTTTTGTTTGCTTTTCATAATGGATTTCAAAACCAAGCACATGCTATACACCTATAAACCAAGCACATGCTATACACCAGTATAGAGTAAGACTAGTTTTTCTTGGCCGGTTCAACCCAATGCTTTCATGATCTGATTAAAGCAATAGATTGTAGTATTTCAGATAAATTCTAGGGATCATTTTACATGCTGGATTATGTGAATAAGAATGATGATGGATGTGTAGAACTCTAGTTACCAAGGCAACATTGGCAGATGCCTCGGATGTATCAATCTGAGTTTCTGTCTCAGCTAAAACTATTTGTTGGTATTTTGCAGTGTTCTCGCTGGTCACTAAGCCTAATAATAGGCATTACTTCTTGGTCTTGGCTCATCATCACAGGAAGGATTAGAATAACAGATATTTCATATATATATATATATACATATATATATATATATATATATATATACACATATACTAGCTGAAGGACCCGGCTTCGCCCGGGTATATTTAATTTATTTAATTTACTGTTTGTGTGTGTCATTAAAAGATATCGAGAGTGACCTCTACAATGCCCGCCCCTTTAACAGTGACCTCTACAGCAGCCCGCCCCTTTAACAGTGACCTCTATAGCAGCCGTCCCTTTAACAGTGACCTTTATAGCAGGCCACCCCTTTAACAGTGACCTCTACAGCAGCTCGACCCTTTAACAGTGATCTCTACAGCAGCCCGCCCCTTTAACAGTGACCTCTAGAGCAGCCAGCCTCTTTAACAGTGACCTCTACAGCAGCCCACCCCTTTAACAGTGACCTCTACAGCAGCCCGCCCCTTTAACAGTGACCTTTACAGCAGGCCGCCCCTTTAACAGTGACCACTACAGCAGCCCACCCTTTTAACAGTGATCAGGGCCTGGATGGACACAGGGATGTCCTTTTGAACAGCTTACTCTCAGCAGCAGCTGTGCAGTCTGAGCAATGAGCTGCAGGGAGAAAGTCACCCTTCCCCCACCCCTGCAGCTGAAAGAAGGTGATTTTTACCTATATTTTTAATCCCGGTCAAATGCGGCATGGAAGGGGTGTGGCCTGACTGAGTCAGGGCGTGACTTAGTGGGATCTGGGGGTGGTGCTTTTAAGTCCTTCTTTTGACGGTGGCCTGAATTACAGGTCGATGCCATAGTAATTTAGGAGGAAGGTGAGTAGCAGTGGAAGAAAACATCTTTTATTACTACTGAACGGTAAATATGTGAAATTTACATTATATGAGGTAATGATTGATGATGAGTTAGTCTAAAACATAGGTTATAGTTATGGTAACAGGAATACCCCTTTACCATTGTCATCCACAGAGCTCTGCCTCTTTAATGCATACCTACAGCAGTGAACTGGCTAGGTTGTCATAGAAACCTGGTGTGTGGAAACTGCCTATGAGCTTCTATTGGCTGATAAGGGTCATGTGACCAGGCTACTATTGGCTAATGCATTTTTTGGGAATATCTCAGGAACGGTACGCCCTGGAGAGCTGAAAACTGTTCTAAAACCTTCCCGGACACCTGATGTAGATGTGTGCCAAATTTTGTGATTGTAGCTGCAGCGGTGCGGATTCCTTTATCGGACATACACACACACACATACACTCAGCTTCATAATATATTATATATATATATATATATATATATTTATATATATATATATATATAGATATATAGATATATCGTGGGGAATCGCTCTGGTAGGCAGGGTAAGCGGACGCAGAACAGAGGCACAAAAACAGTTCTTAATCCAACTGCAGTGAAAGTTCTGGTGCTAATTCACACCATGCTGCAGGTTCTGCATAAAGAGTCCATTTATAGGAACAAAATCCCCCTGTCCTCCCAGACAGGTATTCAGCCTTCATCCAGGCCCCAGCCTTCTCCCCTACTGCAGTTTGGCTGGCTTTTTTAAAGTAGTTTGGTGTCAGCAAAACCTGGACCGGCACTTACAATCCAGTCCGATGCTTGACTTCACCTGGCTGTTAATCAGCCCAGCAGCACATGCTGGGAGGAAAATACCTTCCCTCAAGCAACAGACCTTTCACTTGTCACAATACATATATATATATAATGGGATCCACCATTCACAATGGTGATACCACAGCTTATCTACTCGCTCCTGACTCTACACTGGTTACAGAGCATGCCTAGAAATCTGTCCGATAGAAGTGAATGAGTCAGTTCCTGTCCATCGTATATGGCCCATGGTGACTGCTGTAAAGCATTTCTCGAAAAGCTGCTAAGAACAGCTCAGGCAAGTTGGCTGCCCCAACATTCTGCAATCAGAAAACAAAAGCAGGTTAGAAAAAAAAGAGGTATGTGTTGCTATCTGGCACAATACATTAAAGGTAACATATTCCCTTTTTAATATTATTGAGCTGTTGTCAAGTGTAACTTGAATATGATCAGGACTAGAGATGAGCTAATCAATTCCTACAAATCAATTGGTCTCATCAACCCAAGTTATACACTCATGAACAGTCACTGCTCTACAGTTACTTGGAGCAGCAACACAGATGAGAGAATGTCATGGTCGGCTGTAATGTCCATCCCGATCAATCAATTGGCAGGGGGAGAGTCTTCAGCTGCGGGGACACTCCTCACAGGTGTAGAACTCAGGTTGATGAGACAAATCAATTTGTATGAATTGATTTGCTCATCACTAATCCAGACATGTCTTGTATGAATATGGATAATTATTTTAAAATAATAATACATAAAACAATGATTGTTATTAATAATAATCACTTTTATATCGTTCCATCATCTTCTATGAAAATTTTCAATATGGCACAAAAACACAATACAGCACAGTACAATAAAGACAAAAAATAAATCAAATCAATAATACAAGTATAGTATAAGGCAAGTATAAGGCTTTGTGTACGTAGATAATTGTCGATAGTTTTCTAGAGCCGTATTGTATGAATCTGTATTAGGACATACAGTACCTAAAAAACTACTGTATGGACCTACATTGTTCCTCTGTGTGCCTACAATTTCATGTAGAATCATATAGAGGTTGTGACATATTCCTACACATGTCATATTATAGAGGAATACTCCCCTATGAGCATTGCTTTGACAGCAACACATGGAGGCATTATAGGGTGGCACATGGAGTGCCTATTGCTGTGTGATGCAAAACCTGGGGGATTCAGTGTGACATGGTACAATAAGCCTGACAGAAGGTGTTAGCTGTCTAAAAGCTTTTCAAGATTTTTTCTTTTAACTTTGTACAATGTCTATTTGTATGCCCTCATGAAGATTTGTAGACTGTATTTATTTATTACATTTAGCATGTGGTTGTACTAGCAGTTTTCAGTACAAATAACATTGCATACATGTGTCAATGTCATCTCAAATACAATTTTATTTCTTTCAGCTTGTGACCTTATGAACCAAGGCATATTGGCCCTTGTCAGCTCTATCGGATGTGCATCAGCAGGATCTTTGCAAGCTCTGGCAGATGCTATGCATATTCCTCATCTTTTCATGCAACGATCGACAGCAAGAACGCCAAGAAGTAGTTGTGGACTCAACAGGGGCAACAGGATTGATGATTATACAATGTCTGTCCGCCCCCCAGTCTATCTGAATGATGTTATCTTAAGAGTCGTCACGGAATATGCCTGGCAGAAATTCATCATCTTCTACGACAACAACTATGGTAATTTCTCCATTTCTCCCAAATTTTTGCATAAAATATAGGAAAGCTTCCACATTTACATACTTCCCATCATTGTTTTAAGAAAAGATAGAAGAGAATTCTTTGCGTGCCAAAATATTTGCATGTTATATTTTAGTCCTCTAGAGACAGTGTAGCATAAAAATGAAAATTGCTAAAGCTAAGGATCCTGATAAATAACAAACAGCTGTAGTTATAGTTATCTCATTTTAATCCACAGTTTTTCACCTTCATTGCTCTGAAAAAATGTGTCTGTACATTGTAAGGTGCATAATGATTATATATATATATATATATATATATATATATATATATATATACAGTACATACTAAAAGTTTGGACACACCTTCTCATTCAAAGAGTTTTCTGTATTTTCATGACTATGAAAATTGTAGATTCACACTGAAGGCATCAAAACTATGAATTAACACATGTGGAATTATATACTTAACAAAAAAAGTGTGAAACAACTGAAAATATGTCCTATATTCTAGGTTCTTCAAAGTAGCCACCTTTTGCTTTGATTACTGCTTTGCACACTCTTAACATTCTCTTGATGAGCTTCAAGAGGTAGTCACCTGAAATGGTATTTCAAGAGTCTTGAAGGAGTTCCCAGAGATACTTAGCACTTGTTGGCCCTTTTGCCTTTACTCTGCGGTCCAGCTCACCCCAAACCATTTCGATTGGGTTCAGGTCTGGTGACTGTGGAGGCCAGGTCATCTGGCTTAACACCCCATCACTTCTTGGTCAAATAGCCCTTACACGGCCTGGAGGTGTTTTTGGGGTCATTGTCCTGTTGATAAATAAATGATGGTCCAACTAAACGCAAACCGGATGGACTAGTATGCCGCTGCATGATGCTGTGGTAGCCATGCTGGTTCAGTATGCCTTCAATTTTGAATAAATCCCCAACAGTGTCACCAGCAAAGCACCATCACACCTCCTTCTCCATGCTTCACGGTGGGAACCAGGCATGTAGAATCGATCCGTTCACCTTTTCTGCGTCACACAAAGACACGGTGGTTGGAACCAAAGATCTCAAATTTGGACTCATCAAACCAAAGCACAGATTTCCACTGGTCTAATGTCCATTCCTTGTGTTCTTTAGCCCAAACAAGTCTCTTCTGCTTGTTGCCTGTCCTTAGCAGTGGTTTCCTAGCAGCTATTTTACCATGAAGGCCTGCTGCACACAGTCTTCTCTTAACAGTTGTTGTAGAAATGTGTCTGCTGCTAGAACTCTGTGTGGCATTGACCTGGTCTCTAATCTGAGCTGCTGTTAACCTGCAATTTCTGAGGCTGGTGACTTGGATGAACTTATCCTCCGTAGCAGAGGTGACTCTTGGTCTTCCTTTCCTGGGGCGGTCCTCATGTGAGCCAGTTTCTTTGTAGCGCTTGATGGTTTTTGCGACTGCACTTGTGGACACTTTCAAAGTTTTCCCAATTTTTTGGACTGACTGACCTTCCTTTCTTAAAATAATGATGGGCACTCGTTTTTCTTTATTTAGCTGCTTTTTTCTTGCCATAATACAAATTCTAACAGTCTATTCAGTAGGACTGTGTATCCACCTGACGTCTTCTCAACACAACTCATGGTCCCAACCCCATTTATAAGGCAAGAAATCCCACTTATTAAACCTGACAGGGCACACCTGTGAAGTGAAAACCATTTTAGGTGACTACCTCTTGAAGCTCATCAAGAAAATGCCAAGAATGTGCAAAGCAGTAATCAAAGCAAAAGGTGGCTACTTTGAAGAACCTAGAATATAAGACATATTTTCAGTTGTTTCCAACTTTTTTGTTAAGTATATAATTCCACATGTGTTAATTCATAGTTTTGATGCCTTCAGTGCGAATCTACAATTTTCATAGTCATGAAAATACACAAAAATCTTTGAATGAGAAGGTGTGTCTAAACTTTTGGTTTGTACTGTATATATATATATATATATATATATATATATATATATATATATCTGTAATCCGAAAGGAAGTTTGAGAGAGCATCCCCACAGCTCTGGATGCTCCCTCTTCTGGCAGTTCAACATGGCCCCACAACTTGAGTAAACTTGGCAATTTGGTGCATGCCTATTACTGCAATTTTTGGCCCATGTGCTATGATATCACAACAAATCTGCATCAATGAATTTGCTTGTGTCGCTAAGTTAATTTTACTGGCATGCACAATTGCTTATTTGTTTCACCAGGCAGATCATTTGCACATGCGCCAATATTTGCAATAACCGGCATACATGAGATTATCATGGCCAAGTCTACTGTTTGGCCTTGTTAATCTGCATTTAGCCATAGCAACATGCACCTGCGCACTGGGATGTGCTGACTGAAATCCCCTTTTTTTCCTTGTCTATCTGCTTGCACATTAGATAATCGTCTGTAGATGGACACTCTCTCACAGATATAAAATTCATTCAGATGAACAAATCAATTCAAATCATATGAATCAGAACCACAAAATCTTTCTCTTCTGGAGTCCTGAGTAATGCAAAACTGCCATTCCTTCTCCCAAGTGCATCATTATACATTTGGAAACACTGAACTGCAGTTTCCACTACTTTTACCATTACATAGTAACATAGTAACATAGTTTATAAGGCCGAAAAAAGATATCTGTCCATCCAGATTGGCCTGTTTTCCTACAAGTTGATCCAGAGGAAGGCTAAAAACCCCTGTGAGGTAGAAGCCAATTTTCCCCACTTTAAAATTCCTTCCCGACTCCAATCAGGCAATCAGAATAACTCCCTGGATCAATGACCCATCTCTAGTAACTATAACCTGTAATATTGTTACCCTCCAGAAATACACCCAGGCCCCTCTTGAACTCTTTTAGTGAACTTACTATCACCACCTCCTCAGGCAGAGAGTTCTATAGTCTTACTGCTCTTACCATAAAGAATCCTCTTCTATGTTTGTGTACAAACCTTCTTTCCTCCAGACGCAGAGGATGTCCCCTCGTCACAGTCACAGTCCTAGGGATAAATAGATCATGGGAGAGATCTCTGTACTGACCCCTGATATATTTATACATAGTTATTAGACCTCCCCTCAGTCGTCTTTTTTCTAAAGTAAATAACCCTAATTTTGATAATCTTTCTGGGTACTGTAGTCCACCCATTCCAGTTATTCAGTAAAGCTAAATAATTTCCCAGGTTACAGACACCTCCAGGAATCTCAACCCTATTACAACCCTTTTAATGTTTTATGTGTAAACCGGCAAACCTTATCTATCAAATCTTCTCCTATGTCACTTACAAAATAATTGATAATTTTTATAACATGCTGCTTATAGCATGTAGACCCATACTGTACATTAATTTACTGTACCTCTAATTTCATACATAGAGGTTTTGTTATTTGATTCAAGTGGAATTTAAAAAATTTCTTATCAGACACAGTATGGTAAAGATATTCTTTCTCCCATGGGAATTATCTGCGTGCAGCAGAGCATGCTAGATGCACATGTTCCTGCAACTCCATGACAAATAACTAATATATGCTTCTGAATAGTTTTGTCATGGACTATATTGGTCAATTTTAAAGAGGACCTGACACCATTAAAATACAGAGTGTAGGCAGGGTGTTATAGAGCAGAAGGAGCTGAGCAGACTGATATATAGTTTTATATGAAAAGATTCAGTATAACTTGTCATTTATACATTTATATTCCTGCTCATTCTGGACTTTGAAGTCAAGGAAGTGGCAATGTATAAAGACATAGCTGTCAATCAGTGATAGGACTGCCTCCTTGACTTCAAAGCCCAGAATGAGCAGGAATTTAAGATAATAAATTACAAATTTTACAGAATCTATTCCCATAAAACTCTATATGAATCTGCTCAACGTGTGCTGTTTATGTTATGTCTAAAACAAATACTTTGTCATTTTTGTTAACTTTGAGGAGTGTGCTATTTGCAAAATGTAGCTGAATGTGGATGCACACTGAGCACCAACACTGCGCTTGTATTCGCACTAACAAATCTGCAGTTATATTCCTACATACTGAAAAGGTTGGTTAAGCCTCCTTCACATGTCTGTGATGACATCTGAGGCAGGAAAGTCAGTGGTTCATCCATGAAGATGTCTCTGAAGAATCCATGTTTGGACTGTATATCTATTTTTTGCCCTTTCCAAGTACACTGCCATGCTGAAAATTAGTTTTCAGAACATCTCCTATGAAAGGTCGGGAAAACCACTTACCAAACAAAGATGGCATTCATGTTGTGTCCATGGTTAACACAGACCTATAGATTCTAATTAGGGATGAGCGAACTTTTGAAAAGTTCGGTTCGGCAAACTTTCGTGAAGTTCGGATTCGTACGAACCGAACCTAAAACGAACCTTGCTATAACGGCTGAATAATTGCAGCTACAATAGTGGGAGTCTGATAGGGTATAGTTTTGTTTAGTTGCAGTTGCTATTACAATGAAAAAAGTTGAAAAAATCAAAGTGCAAAAATAGTCGTCAACAGCCAGGTCGACAACATTTAGCATTGAAGATGTCCGCTGGAGCAGTCCATGTCATGCCAGAGCACCAAAAACACACGGTAGATCGTGGCACCAGCCCAAGAATAGGCTGCGTTGAAGTCAATGTGGTCTCAGTGACATCACAGGTCAGAAGACAGACAGGCATAACATTTAATTAGACCTTGTGCACACCAGAACAGGTACACATTAGCCAAGGTGTAAGTGATTACACGGGACATAGGACACAAGGTGCAAGTTGGCAACACCGGCAGCATTGCCTTGGACCCAGTAGGGTGGAAAACAGACATTTGACAGTGGAACCAGCAGCAGTAATAGTACTGTATTGGACCCAGTATGGTTGAGAACAGACAATTGACGGAGGAGGAGGAGGCAGCAGCACTTGATTGCACCCAGGCCAGTACGGTTGAGAACAGACAATTGACGGAGGAGGAGGTGGCAGCACTTGATAGCACCAAGGCCAGTATGGTTGAGAACAGACAATTGATGGAGGAGGAGGCGGCAGCACTTGATAGCACCCAGGCCAGTATGGTTGAGAACAGATAATTGACGGAGGAGGAGGAGGCAGCACTTGATTGCACCCAGGCCAGTATGGTTGAGAACAGACAATTGACGGAGGAGTAGGCGGCAGCACTTGATAGCACCCAGGCCAGTATGGTAGAGAACAGACAATTGACGGAGGAGGAGGCGGCAGCACTTGATAGCACCCAGGCCAGTATGGTTGAGAACAGACAATTGACGGAGGAGGAGGAGGCAGCACTTGATAGCACCCAGGCCAGTATGGTTGAGAACAGACAATTGATGAAGGAGTAGGCGGCAGCACTTGATAGCACCCAGGCCAGTATGGTTGAGAACAGACAATTGACGGAGGAGGAGGAGGCAGCAGCAATTGATAGCACCCAGGCCAGTATGGTTGAGAACAGACAATTGACGGAGGAGTAGGCGGCAGCACTTGATAGCACCCAGGACAGTATGGTTGAGAACAGACAATTGACGGAGGAGGAGGAGGCAGCACTTGATAGCACCCAGGCCAGTATGGTTGAGAACAGACAATTGACGGAGGAGGAGGCAGCAACACTTGATATCACCCAGGCCAGTATGGTTGAGAACAGACAATTGACGGAGGAGGAGGAAGCAGCACTTGATAGCACCCAGGCCAGTATGGTTGAGAACAGACAATTGACGGAGGAGGAGGAGGCAGCACTTGATATCACCCAGGCCAGTATGGTTGAGAACAGACAATTGACGGAGGAGGAGGCAGCAGGACTTGATAGCACCCAGGCCAGTATGGTTGAGAACAGACAAGTGACGGAGGAGTAGGCAGCAGCACTTGATAGCACCCAGGCCAGTATGGTTGAGAACAGACAATTGACGGAGGAGTAGGCGGCAGCACTTGATAGCACCCAGGCCAGTATGGTTGAGAACAGACAATTGACGGAGGAGTAGGCGGCAGCACTTGATAGCACCCAGGCCAGGATGGTTGAGAACAGACAATTGATGGAGGAGGAGGCAGCAGCACTTGATAGCACCCAGGCCAGTATGGTTGAGAACAGACAATTGACGGAGGAGTAGGCGGCAGCACTTGATAGCACCCAGGCCAGTATGGTTGAGAACAGACAATTGACGGAGGAGGAGGAGGCAGCACTTGATAGCATCCAGGCCAGTATGGTTGAGAACAGACAATTGACGGAGGAGGAGGAGGCAGCACTTGATAGCACCCAGGCCAGTATGGTTGAGAACAGACAATTGACGGAGGAGGAGGAGGCAGCAGCAATTGATAGCACCCAGGCCAGTATGGTTGAGAACAGACAATTGACGGAGGAGGAGGAGGCAGCACTTGATAGCACCCAGGCCAGTATGGTTGAGAACAGACAATTGACGGAGGAGGAGGAGGCAGCACTTGATAGCATCCAGGCCAGTATGGTTGAGAACAGACAATTGACGGAGGAGGAGGCAGCAACACTTGATATCACCCAGGCCAGTATGGTTGAGAACAGACAATTGACGGAGGAGGAGGCAGCAGCACTTGATAGCACCCAGGCCAGTATGGTTGAGAACAGACAATTGACGGAGGAGTAGGCGGCAGCACTTGATAGCACCCAGGCCAGTATGGTTGAGAACAGACAATTGACGGAGGAGGAGGAGGCAGCACTTGATAGCACCCAGGCCAGTATGGTTGAGAACAGACAATTGACGGAGGAGGAGGAGGCAGCAGCACTTGATAGCACCCTGGCCAGTATGGTGAGAAGAGACAAGTTGAGGAGGCAGCTTCAGCAGTTCTTAATTGCACCCAGTATGTTTCCAAATAGACAATTGACGGTGGGGGCATTAGTAGGAGCAGTATTCTTTTGGACCCAGAAGGGCCTAGTACAGAGAACTGAAGTTGGAAGCTAAGAATATGCACGCTTGTAAAAATCATTTTTTATACATGACAAAATGTTGATGTAGAGTTCAGCACAGGACAGTCAACGTTAAAAAAAAAAGAGAACTTGGGATCGCGATCCTCCTTATCTATTTCTTTTCTCGGCTGATATATCTGATAAGTATTGGATGTGGACGCCAGACGCGTTTCGAGGTTATCACAACCTCTTCCTCAGTGGCTTTGATTTCGTCCATACTTTGCCTGCTTTTTATAGATAATCTCAGCCGTCTGGAAAATCTGACATGGATTGTCTTTTTGTGTGAATTGCTTAGTTCTCCTAAGCGTTAAATCATATAAAAGGTCCATTACACATTTTGTCACATATAATAATATGTGTGGAATTTTCCATTTTGAATAGAGAAAATATAGAGCAGTTAGACATATATGTCTCAAACCGATACATACACATAAATATACATATATTATGATCAAATCCATTTAAAATCAAAAAATAATAATACTGTATTGGAGGAAAAACATGCATGCGGTTTTGTTGCGTTTTTTGTGCGGTTTTTGTAGTTTTCATACTTTTTTTTTTTTTTTTTTATAGTTTCTCTCAATCTTGTGATGATTGCATTATATTTCTCTTTCCTTGCCTTTTCTGTTTTAGGTTCCTTATGAATACACAAAGGTACCCACATCTCTTTTGGTGGTAAGCATATATACACATTGTTGTTATACCCATACTTTTCAAAAAAATATACATATACATACATGAGGATAATATAGGACAATGAAAGAAAAAAACAATGAAAGAAAAAAGAGAAAAGAAAAAACGATGAAAGAAAAAACCCGCATATGCGGTTTTGCTATATATATCATGTATTTTTTAGATTTTTGTGTACTTTTGTTGTTTCTTATATTATAGATCTCTTTTTCTTTCTAGGTTCCCTATATTAGATCTGGAAGTATCCATATGTCAATTTGATGGTAAATATATGTATTGCTAATTGATAGTGTGCCTATGTATAGACATATATAACTTGAATAAACAATGCGATATTCTGGTAAATGTATGAAGACATCGACAGTTGCACCTACAAATAACTCATTCAGATTAGAAATAAATGAATTCCTCACATGTAATACCAATAAAGTAATCTACATTATAGAATGCCCATGCCACAAACAATACGTGGGAAGGACGAAACGCACCCTAAAAAAGAGAATCTCTGAACATATAAATAACATAAAAATTGGGTATGAAAAGCACAGTCTGTCTAAACACTTCAAATATCATCATAACAAGGACCCCACGGGCATAAAATTCACAGCGATTGAAAAATAGAGACACATTGGAGAGGGGGAGACCACGTGGCTCGAATGTCGAGATCGGAATCAAGGCGTATTTTCGACTTTGACACTCTGATGCCAGGTGGTCTAAATGCGGACTTTGAAATTTTTGGGTTCCTTTAGTAATGTGATTTGGGGGGTCCCCAGCCAATGGGACATCGGTGTCGGGCTGTTGCTTTATACCAGCACACCGATCTCCCCTCGGGGGGACCCTCCCAATTACTTCATACATTTACCCAGAATATCGCATTGTTTATTCAAGTTATATATGTCTATACATAGGCACACTATCAATTAGCAATACATATATTTACCATCAAATTGACATATGGATACTTCCAGATCTAATATAGGGAACCTAGAAAGAAAAAGAGATCTATAATATAAGAAACAACAAAAGTACACAAAAATCTAAAAAATACATGATATATATAGCAAAACCGCATATGCGGGTTTTTTCTTTCATCGTTTTTTCTTTTCTCTTTTTCTTTCATTGTTTTTTTCTTTCATTGTCCTATATTATCCTCATGTATGTATATGTATTTTTTTTTAAAAGTATGGGTATAACAACAATGTGTATATATGCTTACCACCAAAAGAGATGTGGGTACCTTTGTGGTATTCATAAGGAACCTAAAACAGAAAGGCAAGGAAGAGAAATATAATGCAATCATCACAAGATTGAGAGAAACTAAAAAAAAAAAAAAAAAAGTATGAAAACTACAAAAACCGCACAAAAAACGCAACAAAAACGCATGCATGTTTTTCCTCCATTACAGTATTATTATTTTTGATTTTAAATGGATTTGATCCATAATATATGTATATTTATGTGTATGTATCGGTTTGAGGACATATATGTCTAACTGCTCTATATTTTCTCTATTCAAAATGGAAAATTCCACACATATTATTATATGTGACAAAATGTGTAATGGACCTTTTATATGATTTAACGCTTAGGAGAACTAAGCAATTCACACAAAAAGACAATCCATGTCAGATTTTCCAGACGGCTGAGATTATCTATAAAAAGCAGGCAAAGTATGGACGAAATCAAAGCCACTGAGGAAGAGGTTGTGATAACTCGAAACGCGTCTGGCGTCCACATCCAATACTTATCAGATATATCAGCCGAGAAAAGAAATAGATAAGGAGGATCGCGATCCAAGTTCTCTTTTTTGAAGTCGCCGCGGCCTTCCCAGCCGCAATCTCGAGAGAACCTGCGGGGAACATAAGAAAGCATAGAGCAGATGCCGACGTTAGGACCGTGAGGGAATACACCAAAACCACGTACGTGGGAAGCCGATCACAGCCCAACTCTACCGACCGGGAATCCCTCATTACGAAATGCCGCAGGACAAGCGGATACATCGTTCAGTGTATCCCCTAGACAGTAGCGGCTAACGAGGGGGTAAGTTTGGGCTTAACTGCCCTTCAGGTGGGACGCCCAACCAGTTAATCTGTTAAAAAACTGAAACTTTTATGGCAATGAAATGGGACTTGTTTTTCTGAAAAGTTGGAGCATAATAAATTAGAAGATAATACCCTATATAGTGCTTACGTAAGGAGAGATTGAATCCTCTATGCAACGATACGGGCTGAACTGTTTGACACAATATAGCTATACCCAAATCGGTTTTTTTCACATCATCCCAATGTTCAAATATTTATTGTCCTTTGATATTCATAAATGGTGGACTAAAATGAAGCTTCAAAACATAAAGTATAAACCCGTGTCATACTAAATTGGACAAGTTAAACATCTTGTCCACATCAAGAAGATTTATGCTGCCTACACTAATTTAATGTCTTATGCTTGTTTCATTTTTTATTTGTTTTTATATTAATTTTTATATTAACATTAAAACTAAAATAATACCCCAGATTTGAGTGCCCCGATTGATCTAATATCTAACTATTCCATTACTTTAGTGATTGGGTGTATCACTGCAGTCGGTGCACCTATAACCACACTTGGATAAGGTTAGCCAACCTCACGCTTAATGTTAAAAAAAAAACCCTCTACATTTACAGCTAGTCTAGTAGGATACGGATACGGTTAAAATAGACAGTCAACCTCACCACAGAATCCATGAGGTGAAGAAAGGACATTTAAAAAGGCACAGATTCAAGAAGGCTTTACGCCAGTTCCATTATCCAAAAATACATGTCCAGTTTTCATGAAATGGACACCTAACTGGCACTCGCTTAACAAATTGACGCAACTACTCTGGTGTCAACCTGTTGAATACTGGGCCTATGGCTGTTGGGCGAGACATATATATATATCTTTGTTACAACCAGTTTGATGTCCTAACCGAGTGCAGCGCCCAACCCAATAGATGTATGCTTTTGTGTTTTTTTAGTGCTGTCACCAGCTGGCTTAAAGGGAACCTGTCATCTCGGATCCCCCCTGAACTAGAGTAAGCGTTGTATAGTGTAAGTGATGCTGAATCCAAATATGTAAGCTTTATCTTCATACTCACTTCCATTCTGACGCTGTGCTCCCACAAACCTGCAGTAAAATGCAGTGGACTCTTCTTTGAGTCATCTCCATTATGTGGGTGAGCACCGGAGTCCACTGAGTGCATTTTACTGCAGGTTTGGGGAGCACAGCGTCGGAATGGAAGTGAGTATGAAGATAAAACTTACATATTCGGATTCAGCATCACTTACACTTTACAACACTTACTCTAGTTCAGGGGGTGTTTCGGAGATGACAGGTTCCCTTTAAAGGATAAGTCCGGGCAATTTATAAGTTTCTGGTTCAAGTAAGGGCACAGAAAGTTATTAATTGCCTGGACTTATCTTTTAAAGTGGGTAGGGGAAAAATCCCTGATGGGGTATGGGAGTGACCTTCCCGCCCTCTCTTTGGTCACTCCCAAAAAACCTCACCCTATGGGTACCTTCACATGTGGCTGCAGGTCTGCTGAGTAAAATCCACAGGGCATTTTTATACCGTTCACCAAACGGCGTTCAGTACTATGGTGCCGTCCGGACATACGCAGTTCTGCGCTGAACTGGGTATTTGCGTCCAGCCCCCATAGTACTGAAGGTGGCATAAAATCAGCCAACGATGCGCTGTGGATTTTTAGGCAGCAAAGAACCCCAAAAAAGCATCCCATTGTAAAGGCACCCATAAATAAGGCACGTTAACCTGCCTTTCAGCAACTGTTTGTTGCTGTAACTAACTGTGGAGGTTTTTTATATCACAGTTGAAGGACAGCAGCCTCCGTGATATATACCCCATAGACAGCCTTATTCCACGCGTGACTGCATGAGAGGCGTGAAATCATTCGCACAGAGAAGAACCCCATCGGGATTTGCGGTGCGAGATTTTACTACTTTCATGATATCAACAAAATACCTCAAAAACAGTTAGTACCCGCTCACAAAACGGTGAGTAGTGTTCCTTGGCACGGGTGCCAGGGATAGAACCCCACGGCTATAGTTCACAAAAGGTGAAATCCCCACTTTGTGAAGCATAGTCGTGGGGATTATTTTAGGGATGGTACTGTTCTTGGGGTATTTTAGGGGTTGGACGGTGCACCGGTGTGAGGCATTAAGCTGGTGTGGAGATGTTAAATGGCCAACACACCATGGGAATTAAATTTGGAGATGGGGTTCTGTTTATTCAAATGTATCCGAATTAAATAGGGAATTTTTAAGGTGATTTTGTTTAATTTGGGGTGTAAGGAGGGAACATTACTTAATAAGTTAAATTACGGATTTTTACGTTGGGCACATATTTAGGATATTAAGGTCAGTTTCTTGGACACACGTATTGCCATGCAAGACGGGTGACTGATGACTTAGTCATTCACATCAGGCAGGGGGGTGGTATAATCCGATGTAATCCAGGCACGATTCATCTTTATAAAAGTCAGCATCTCAACACTGTGGCAAGAGAGCCTCGTTCTTTTGCGGTGTTACGATGTTACCCGCCATACTGAACACCCTCTCTGACGCAACACTACTGGTTGGGCAGGACAGCAGAGGCCAAAGAAAACTCTGCCAGTTGAGGCCAAATGTCCAGTTTCTCTTCCCAGTACTGCACGGGGTCGGTGACACTTTGGGGCAGGGTACAATCCAGGTAGGCAGTGACCTGGTGGGTGAGCTCATGCTGGTCCATGCCATGAGTCCGGTGTTGTGTCCCCTCTTCATCAGCTGGCTGCATGAAATCGCTCATCAGCGATTGGAGGCTGTAGCGACTTCTCACGCCTCCACTAGTGGTGGTGGTAGTGGAGCTCGCTGGTTCCCCCGAGAGGATGTTGTCTGGGAACCTGGCTGGTCTCGCTGGTAAGTTGAGACCAACTGACTGGTGAGTAGGTCCCGGTAGTACACCAGTTTTGCCTCCATCTCTGATAGCGTAAAAAATTCAGCCATTTTGCGGCGGAAGCGAGGGTCCACCAGGGTGGCCAGCCAGTATTGGTCCCTCTGGCGGATGTCCACAATCCGGCTGTCATTCCTGAGACACTCCCGCAGGCACCTTGCCATCTGCACCAAGGACAATGAGCGCCTCTCCTCTCCACTGTCCTCGGTATAGTTCCAGGGTCTGCTGGGGTCTTCCTCATCTTCCTCTACCACCTCATGCTCCATCTCCTCCTGTGATTGAGAGGCAGAGAAGCCAGGTGGCGGTGTGTGTAATGGCTGGGAGTAGACATCTTCCTCCTCCTCACCCTCCAGCTGCACTTCATCTATCTCGGTGCTCAAGGCGATGTTCAGCCTTGGAGTGGTGGCCTGGGAATCCTCGCTGATTATGGTTTTCAGCGCACTTTCCAGAACATGGACGAGTGGGTTGATGTCGTTGATCCCATAGTCATGCCTGCTCACAA
>ONZH01007352.1:0-29684 GCA_900303285.1 Rhinella marina
TCACAATGTTAAGGGTTACAGAATCCTAAATCCCAAAACAGACAAGATTATACCATTAACAGCATAACTTTTGTTGAAGATCTGAGAGACAATGACAGAAGAAGCAAGAACAGAAGAGAAAACTGATATTCATCAGACAACCTCTGTAACTTCTGAACAAACAGTTGAAGTGAGTGTAGACTCTACCAGTACTGAAGAGCAGACACAAGCAAGCTCTGACACAGAACCGAGGCGCTCAGCGAGAGAAAACAAAGGTAAACCACCTGTACGTCTCTCATACAAGTCAAGCACTGCCAATGCCAATGAACCTACAACCTGGGAAGACATATCTCAGCTTTCAGAATGGGAATCCAGTAAATGGATAGAAGCTGCTAAAGGCCCTTTTACACGAGCCGATTATCGTTCAAATAATCGTTAAAACATTCGAATTTGCACGATTATTGTTGTGTATAAACACGGTTAACGATTTAACGACGAACGAGATTTCGTTCGCTTCTCGTTGATCGCATCTTTTGTCCTGCCAATAAATTAATCGTTAATCGTTCGAAAATCTTCCAGTTTAAACGAAAATCGTTTAGTCGTTGGCAGATGGTAATGGGAGGAGTCAATTGTTTATATACCCCTGTAAGCAATACATCGGTTAATGTAAAAGCAAGGAACGATCGTAGGCAAGGGATATCCTCAGAAATATGGAAAGCACTATGATGAGACATTTGCGCCAGTAGTCAAACACGCTACAATAAGGACTTTGCTGACAGTAGCTGTCACAAGGAAAAATGCAAGTGAAACATTTTGATGTGAAAACTGCGTTTCTACATGGCGAGTTAACAGAAGAAATCTACATGGAACAACCACCAGGGTTCAAAGATGAACGAAGGCCAGACCTAGTATGCGAACTTCATAGGAGTATATATGGTCTAAAGCAAGCAGCCAGAGCATGGAATATAAAAATAAATGAAGTGCTTACATATGAGGACTTTCAAAGGAGTAAAGCAGACCTCTGTCTATACACAAAGAAAGTGGCAAACAGATGGATCTATCTGCTTATTTACGTGGACGATATCCTGATTTGTTTTGAGCAAGAAGGGGATGAAGCAGAAATACTGCAAACCCTATATCAGCACTTTGAGACCAAAGATCTTGGCAACATAGAGACTTACCTCGGCATCCAGATTGAGAGAGAGGAAGATGGCAGCTTTCTTCTGAACCAAAAGCATAAAATACAAGAAATAATTGAAACATTTGGATGGAATGGAAAAAAGCCAAACCAGTAAAGTCTCCCATGGAAACCAACTACCTGACATGAACAGCCAAGACAACCCATTACCAACTAATACTCAGTACAGGAAAGCAATAGGGAAATTGCTGTACCTTACCACTGCTACAAGGCCCGACATTGCAGCAACTGTTGGAATCCTATGCAGAAAGGTTTCAATGACAAGTCAGATGCAGAGGCTTAGCTACCGGGGGGGCAGGGGGGGCGACAGCTCCGGGCCCAGTGACTCAGGAGGGGCCCAGCAAGGATGACCTTAAAACTATCAGGTGAGTACAAGTGAGCGCTTCCAGTATGGAAGCGCTCACTTGTATTTAGGGACCCCCATCAGACCTCAGATCAGCCCACCCAGCCAAATAAGATTAAAATAAAAAACCTTTCTTACCTGTCCCGCGCTGCGGCTGCCCTCTGGTCCGGCGCTCCACTGTCTTCCCTGGCCGGCGCGCACTATGACCTGACGCTGCGTGCAGCGTGCAGCGTCAGGTCACAGAGATGACCCCTATACACACATCACGCACTATAGAGATAATCCCGGTACACACTTCACACTCTATAGAGATGACCCCTATACACACATCACACACTATAGAGATGACCCCTATACACACATCACACACTATAGAGATGACCCCTATAGTTACGCCAGTGGCTTTAGTGCTAGGTACAAATGTGTATAAAATGTATATGGTGTAGGTAAATCTACTGTAAGTGTAGCCTATGGGTGATTTATATACTGTATGGTGTATCATATATGGTGTGTATTGTACATGTGCTTATGTGAGTGTGGTGTCTATATAGTCTGTTTAGATAAGCATACCTCCCAGGATCTGGCATAACTACTGTGTGGGAGGCACAATGGAAACTAGGTTGGAGTTACAGGTTTGGGACAGCACGCTTCTCATGCATCTGATAATTTAGCTCCTTAGGTTTTTTAAAAGTTGGGTGGTATGTGTGTGTAGTGTATATATGGTGTATTTATGTATGCGCAGTGCACCGTGTAAATGGTGTATTTATGTGTATATGTGTTGCATATATATATGGTATATGTATATGTAAACATGTGTCGCAGCATGTCCGCCGTTGAATCCCACCACTGTTTTGCCGTGTAAGCTGTCCTTTAACCCTTCTTTTCTCCCCTCTATCCTCTTCCTTCTTCCACCACATTCTTATGGATTGTATTTTCTTTTTTATCTTTTTCATTTGTTACTTCTTTGGGCACTATGGAGAAAGATTGATGTGCTGTACTGACAGGTGGTTCTGTCTTGTTTATGTGTCTCTTTATACTCCTCTTCACAACCAAAGGTAGTGTTTTCTGAAATACTACCTGTACCACGAGCCACACAAGAAAGGCAGCAGGAGATTAGGGAGGTAAACAAGTGGCTCAAGAACTGCTGTAGGAAGAAGGGGTTTGGGTTCCTGGAGAACTGGGCCGACTTCTCAGGCTCTACCGTATGGATGGCTGCACCTCAGTGGGGAAGGGGCAGCTGTTTTGGGGGAGAAGATGGCTAGAAGGCTGGAGGAGTGTTTAAACTAGGGACTGGGGGGAAGGGGGAAATACATAACAGGGGAAGATGCAGATAGAGACTGGGGACGAGATAATGGAACTGGGGGAAGAATGGAAGGAAGGACTAGAACAGTTCAGAAGGAAAGGTGTAGGGTAAAATATATACCTAAACTCTTAATTGTATGTACACTAATGCCAGAAGCCTGATTAATAAAACTGGTGAACTGGAATTAGTGATGTGTGAGGAGGGCTACGACATAGTGGAAATAACGGAGACACAGCTGGATGATAGCTATAACTGGGCAGTTAACGTACAGGGTTACAGTCTGTTTAGAAAGGATTACCAAAACCGGAGAGGGGGAGCGGTCTGCCTTTATTAAATTCCTGTCTAAAGCCCACACTCCGGGAAGATATAAGTGAGGGACATAAACATGTGTAGTCACTGTGGGTAGAAATACATGGAGGAAAAAACTATAAAAAAATACTAATAGGAGTTTATTAACCACCTAATATACCAAAGTCCACAGAAAATCTACTTCTAAACGAAATAGACGAGACGGTCAAATCATAATGAGGTCATTATTATGGGGGACTTCAACTACCCAGATATAGACTGGGAAACTGAAACCTGTATGTCTCATAAAGGAAACAGGTTCTTGGAAATAACCAAAGACAATTACAGTACCTTTCCCAACTGGATACGACTAAAGGGATGGCCATACTGGACCTAGTATTAACCAATAGACCTGACAGAACAACAGATGTGCAGGTTGGGGGACACCTGGGAAATAGTGACCATCATATAATAACCTTCCAATTGTCATTCAAAAGAGTGTTTCTTCAGGAACACAAATACCGAACTTCAAAAAAGCAAAATTTAGCCAACTAAGAGAGGCCATAGGCCTAACTAACTGGGATAAAGTTCTCAAAAATAAAAATACTGCCACAAAATGGGAGATTTTTAAAAGCATCCTAATTAGAGATGAGCGAGCATACTCGTCCGAGCTTGGTGCTCGTTCGAGCATTAGGGTACTCGTAAGTGCTCGCTGCTCGGACGAGTATCTCGCCATGCTCGAGGAAATGGCAACTTCCGCATCGTGCTTTTTTGGCGCCTAAAAACACAGCCAATCACAAGCCAGGAGACTCTGCGTACCACCCAGCATCACGTGGGGCCCTTACATGTCGATAGCAGGGGTTGGCTGGCCTGATCAGGTGACCCTGGAATATACTACCGACTTGGCCGCGGTGCTCGGCTCAGATGCCATCTGGATGTCGTTAGGGATAGAGCTGCTGCCTTTCAGGGACAGTGTTAGGGCCTGCATTTAGTTGTCTCTTAGGCAGGGATCACCCACAAAGAACCCAACAGCCCTTCTAAGGGCTAGAAGACATTTTTTTTTTTTTTGTCACTTGGCTGGCTGGCACTAGTAGTGCAGCTATCGCCATATATAACCCCCCCTTTTTTTTATGTTATATGTCAGTGATACAAATCCATTGCACACAGCAGTGTGGAACCATTCTGTGTGTCACAGTTCAGTACACTCACTATTTTCACCGAATACAACCAAGTCATTTGCTGCCTGTCATGTGTATGGCTTCATCCCAAAAATCTCTGTGCGACATTTGTCTGGGTCGCAGTCTAAATAGCTACCGTCAGTAGGGTGTCAGTTAGCTCTACGATAGTTTCTGCACGTCACGTTCCCAAAAAAACAAAAATAGAAAAAAATATAGAAAAAAAATTAGTTTTTTGTTGTTTTAGCTGAGTGATACAAATCCTTTTCACACAGCTGCGTGTAACCTTTCTGTGTGACGCAGTTCAGCATACTCACTCCAAACGGTATATACTGTCCAGGTGACAATTTCTGTAAAACACAAAATACAACCAAGTCACCTGCTACCTGTCACGTATATATAGCTTGATCCTAAAAATCTCTGTGCGACATTTGTCTGGGTGGCAGTCTAAATAGCCACCGTCATTAGGGTGTCAGTTAGCTCTACGATAGTTTCTGCACGTCACGTTCCCAAAAAAACAAAAATACAAAAAAAATATTTTAAAAAAATTAGTTTTTTGTTGTTTTAGCTGAGTGATACAAATCCATTTCACACAGCTGCGTGTAACCTTTCTGTGTGACGCAGTTCAGCATACTCACTCCAAACGGTATATACTGTCCAGGTCACAATTTCTGTAAAACACAAAATACAACCAAGTCACCTGCTACCTGTCACGTATATATAGCTTGATCCTAAAAATCTCTGTGCGACATTTGTCTGGGTCGCAGTCTAAATAGCTACCGTCAGTAGGGTGTCAGTTAGCTCTACGATAGTTTCTGCACGTCACGTTCCCAAAAAAACAAAAATACAAAAAAATATTTTAAAAAAATTAGTTTTTTTGTTGTTTTAGCTGAGTGATACAAATCCTTTTCACACAGCTGCAGGTAACCTTTCTGTGTGATGCAGTTCAGCATACTCACTCCAAACGGTATATACTGTCCAGGTGACACTTTCTGTACGTCACAAAATTAAACCAGACTGAACAAGTTTGTGGGTTTCAGTACACCAGGCCCATTTATTTTATTTTTTTTATAGAATACAATTATATACAGAAAATGTGGAGGGCTAAGGTTCGAGGACGAGGGCGTGGGCGTGGGCAGTCAATTACTGCAGGGGGCAGAGGCCGTGGTCCTGGGCATTGTGAGACAGTACCTGCTGATGAGGGAGCTGTGGAACGCCGCAGAGCTACACTCCCTAGCTTCATGTCTCAACTTACAGGGACACGTGGTAGAGGACTGTTGAAACCACAACAGTGCGAACAGCTGATTTCGTGGATTGCAGATAATGCTTCAAGTAATTTGTCCGCCAGTCAGTCTTCCACGCAGTCCACCCACGTTACCCAAGGGAGCACTCCTCTGGCTCCTCCACCTCAACCTCCTTCCCCCCAGTCTGCCCCCTGCCAGGAAAATTTGGAATGCGATCCGGCATACTCTCAGGAACTGTTTTCTGGACCCTTCCCAGAGTCACAAACCACTTCTCAGGTTGCTGCTGACCTCTTTCCCGATGCCCAAGTGTTCCAACTGTCACAGTCTGTGGGTGATGATGATGATAATGACAATGTTGAGTTAGTGGAAGAAGTTTGTAAAGAGATGTCGGACGATGAGGAGACACGGTTGTCAGACAGTGGTGAAGTTGTTGTAAGGGGAGGAATTCCGAGGGGGGAGCAGACTGAGGAATCGGAGGATGACGAGGTGACTGACCCGAGCTGGGTTGATATGCCGAGTGAAGACAGTGCTTCTGAGGCAGAGGCGAGTGCTGCACCAGAACAGGTTGTAAGAGGCAGTGGTGTGGCCAGAGGGAGAAGCAGGGCCAGAGCTGGTGCATCAGCAGCAACTGTTTCACATAGTGAAGCTCCCGTGGCGAGGCCTAGATGTTCGCAAGTCTGGAGGTTCTTTAAAGAAAGTGAGGATGACCGACGACTGTGGTGTGCAACCTGTGCCACACCAGGATCAGCAGGGGTGCCACCACTACTAGCCTAACCACCACCAGCATGCGCAGGCATATGAGTGCTAAACACCCCACTCAATGGAACCAAGGCCGTTCACCACCTCCTGCGGGTCACACCACTGCTCCTTCCCCTGTGTCACTCGCTGCCTCTGCTAGTCAACCCCCTGCGTCACTCGCTGCCTCTGCTAGTCAACCCCCTGCCCAGGACCCCGGCACGAGCGCCTCCCGCCGGAAAACCACACCTTCGCCTCAACGATCCTCCACAGTGTTCACCAATGTGTCCCAGTGCAGTGTTCAGCTGTCTTTACAGCAGACGCTGGAGCACAAGAGGAAATACAGTTCCACCCACCCACATGCCCAAGCCCTCAACGTCCACATCTCCAAATTGCTTAGCCTGGAGATGCTGCCCTATAAGCTGGTAGAGACCGAGGCCTTTCGCAATCTCATGGCGGTGGCTGCCCCTCGGTATTCGGTCCCCAGCCGCCACTATTTTTCCCGATGTGCCGTCCCAGCCCTACACCAGCACGTGTCAGAGAACATCATCCGTGCCCTGACCAACGCTGTTTCTGAGAAGGTCCACCTAACCACGGACACGTGGACAAGTGCTGCCGGGCAGGGACACTATATCTCACTGACGGCACATTGGGTTAACTTGGTGGAGGCTGGGACCGAGAATGACCCTGGGGCTGCTCATGTACTGCCCACACCAAGGATTGCGGGGCCTACCTCGGTCACGATCTCTCAGACGTACTATGCCTCCTCCTCCCCCTCCTCCTCCTCCACTGAATTACCATACGTGGGCACGGCGCCTTCAGTCGGTAGCTCTAGGCGCAGCAGCAGTGCCGTGGGTAAGCGCCAGCAGGCGGTGCTCAAACTGCTGAGCTTAGGTGACAAAAGGCACACCGCCCAAGAGCTGTTACAGGGCATCACGGAGCAGACCGATGTGTGGCTGGCACCGCTGAACCTCAAGCCAGGCATGGTTGTGTGTGACAACGAGCGTAACCTGGTGGCGGCTCTGCAACTCGGCAGACTGACACATGTGCCATGCCTGGCCCACGTGTTCAATCTAATAGTTCAGAGGTTCCTCAAGACATACCCCAATCTGTCTGATTTGCTCACCAAGGTGCGCCGCATCTGTGCGCATTTCCGCTAGTCGAACACAGATGCTGCCACTCTCAGGGCAGCGCAGCGCCGCCTACAACTGCCCACTCAGCGACTGTTGTGCGACGTGCCCACGAGATGGAATTCCACATTAAACATGTTATCCAGAGTTTACCAGCAGCGCAGAGCGATTGTAGACTGCCAGATGTCATCTTCCACCAGAACTGGTAGTCAGGTCTCTCAGATTCCTCAAGTCTACAATGAGGAGTGGACGTGGATGTCTGATATCTGCCAGGTGTTGAGCAACTTTGAGGAGTCAACACAGATGGTCAGCGGCGATGCCGCCATTATCAGCCTCACCATCCCGCTGCTTTGCCTGTTGAAAAACTCACTGCTCAGCATCAAGTCGGATGCTTTGCGCTTGTCACAAGGGACGGTGGAGGAAGATACGTCGCTTGATAGCCAGAGCACCTTCTGTTCTGTTTCTCAGCACGTATCGGAGGAGGGGGATGAGGATGAGGAGGAAGAGGAGGAGAATGTCGGCGAGACAGTAGAGGGTACCAGTGCTCAGTCCTTAACTCTTGAGCGTGTATGGGCTGAAGAGGAGGACTTGGAGGAGGAGGAGGCGGAAATGGAGAGTCAGGCCAGTGAGGAGAGGGAATTCTTACGTGTTGGGACTCTGGAGCACATGGCAGACTTCATGTTAGGCTGCCTATCCCGTGACCCTTGCGTTAGAAGAATTTTTTCAAACACCGATTACTGGGTGTTCACTCTCCTGGACCCACGGTACAAGCAGAACCTTTCCACTCTCATCCCTGCAGAGGAAAGGAGTATGAGAGTGAATAGATATCAACAGGCCCTGGTGCACAAGCAGAAACAATTCTTCCCATCTGACGCCGCTAGCGGCAGAGGGCTTGGTTCTGTGGGCCAAGTAGCGGGGGAGAGGAGGCGAGCAGGCAGCTTGAGCAGCACTGGCAGGGGAACGCTCTCCAAGGCCTTTGCCACTTTTATGTCACCCCAGCAAGACACTGTAACCTGTCCCCAGTCTAGGCAGAGTAGGGGGGAGCTGTACAGAAAGATGGTGAGGGAGTACCTAGCTGACCATACCAACGTCCGTAGCGATCACTCTGCTCCATACAACTACTGGGTTTCAAAGCTGGACACGTGGCCTGAACTGGCGCTGTACGCTTTGGAGGTGCTGGCCTGCCCTGCCGCTAGCGTGCTGTCAGAGCGGGTATTCAGTGCAGCTGGTGGCGTCATCACCGATAAGCGTACACGCCTGTCAACTGACAGCGCTGACAGGCTGACGCTTATTAAAATGAACAAAGCCTGGATTTCACCGGAATTCAAATCTCCTCCGGGGGAAAGCAGCTAAAGATTTACATTACTTATGTATCCGATTCCTCTTCTCTACTCCTCCTCCTACTCCTCCTCCTCCTACATATCGTCTTTGCCTAACGCTGACCCAAAAAACGCCATTTTTTAGAGGTCCAACTGGCACTCTTTTAGCACAATTTTTCAGGTGGGCCCCCTTCAGGCCCTTTAATCAAGCAATTTTTCCAGAGGTCCACCTACAGGCCCTCTCTTCAAACAATTTTTCCGGAGGTCCACCTACAGGCCCTCTCTTCAAACAATTTTTCCGGAGGTCCACCTACAGGCCCTCTCTTCAAACAATTTTTCCAGAGGTCAACCTACAGGCCCTCTCTCCAAACAATTTTTCCGGAGTTCCACCTACAGGCCCTCTGTCCAAACAATTTTTCCGGAGGTCCACCTACAGGCCCTCTCTCCAAACAATTTTTCCGGAGTTCCACCTACAGGCCCTCTCTCCAAACAATTTTTCCGGAGGTGCACCTACAGGCCCTCTCTCCAAACAATTTTTCCGGAGGTCCACCTACAGGCCCTCTCTCCAATTCCAGTTTCCAGTTTTATTTGCGCAAACTGCATACATTTTTATTTTTGGGATAGGTGTGAAAAATAATATTACTTGCGAATCTATATTGCCCAACATTGGATACGGTAGCAAGTAGAAGACCAAACACATGCTGCCCACAGGGTTCCGCAAATTCCTGGTCCACCCGCAAATTCCTTGTCCACAATGTCAAGGAGGTCGAGGTTCTGTAGATGAGCAACAAGTCCTTCTGTACTGAAATCGCCGACAAAGTCTCCATCTAAGAACCTACAGACCATTGTGGAGAGAGCGGCACAGCTCGCCATCAAAGTGACGAACCCCTAAGCCAGACTGCGCAGAGAAGATAACGAATAAATATCTCTGTAGTTATTTTTGCTAAATAAAAGTTAAATAAACCCCCCAAAAAATTCATCTGTTCCTGTGCCTGATCCACCCAAGTTGAATCTGTTCCATCCTGATAAATTTCCCCCCAAAGAGTCCCCACTGTAACTTGCTTCCCATACAACTACCTCACCCCCCGACACCTGTGTCTCGCCATTGTCCACCACCTCCTCAGACAACACTGGTAAATCCCCACTGTCAGCACACGGAAACAGCAAAAGGTCTTGCGAATTAGGGCAGAGAATGTTCTGGGCTAGCACATCAGGGAAGGGGTGACTATGGGGTTCCAGGGAGTACATGACCACATGCAATATCCATTTAAAAGTCATGCCACACTTGATGTAGCTCATAATTGACAATTGTACCGGTTGATGCAAAATTTTTAATTTGGGGTCCTGCGTCGTCATTCTAACTACACCCGACTGTTGTCACCACCACACACGCTAGCCCAGGGGGCGCTCCTCTGGCTCTTCCAGCGAAACCTCCTTCCCCCCAGCCTGCCCCACACCTACAGGCCCTCTCTACAAACAATTTATTTCTTTGTCCTATCTTTCTCTCTCTCTCCAAACTATTTTTCCAGATAGCTGCCATATACGGTATTAAACTGAGTAGTATACATAGAAGACATACCACACTTGATCAATCTCATAATTTACGACTGTACCAGTTGATGCTAAATTTTTAAGTTGGGGTCCTGCTTCGTCATTCTAACTACACCCGGCTGTTGTCACCCCCACACATGCTAGCCCAGGGGGCACTCCTCTGGCTCTTCCAGTGAAACCTCCTTCCCCCCAGCCTGCCCCCCACCTACAGGTCCTCTCTACAAACAATTTACCCGGAGAGGGGACGTCTTAGATATTGTACAGATTTTTGTTTGGTTCTTCTTTTATTTCCCTCCTGACCTGTGATGGGCAGAGCATGGACACTTCCCCTTAGCTGCAGTGGGAAAGACACTCCCCTGGCCAGAGCAAGCTCTTTTTCCATTTTCCGTGGTCGAAAAATCCATAAAATATAAGGTCCCAAGATAGGGGACGTATACGGTATTAAACTGAGAAGAATCGATACTGCACCGGCTGATGCTCGCGTATTTCCAAATGCATTCCGGCTGTTGTCACCACCACACACGCTAGCCCAGGGGGCACTCCTCTGGCTCTTCCAGCGAAACCTCCTTCCCCCCAGCCTGCCCCACACCTACAGGCCCTCTCTACAAACAATTTATTTCTTTGTCCTATCTTTCTCTCTCTCTCTACAAACTATTTTTCTGGATAGCTGCCATATACGGTATTAAACTGAGTAGTATACATAGAAGACATACCACAATTGATCAATCTCATAATTTACGACTGTACCGGTTGATGCTAAATTTTTAAGTTGGGGTCCTGTGTCGTCATTGTAACTACATCCGGTTGTTGTCACCACCACACACGCTAGCCCAGGGGGCACTCCTCTGGCTCTTCTAGCGAAACCTCCTTCCCCCCAGCCTGCCCCCCACCTACAGGCCCTCTCTACAAACAATTTACCTGGATAGGGGACGTATTAGATATTGTACTGATGTTTTTTTTGTTTCTTCTTTTAATTGCCTCCTGACCTGTGATAGGCAGCGCATGGACACGTCCCCTTAGCTGCAGTAGGAAAGACACTCCCCTGGCCAGAGCAAGCTCTTTTTCCGTTTTCCGTGGTCAAAAAATCCATAAAATATAAGGTCCCAAGATAGGGGACGTATACGGTATTAAACTGAGAAGAACCGATACCATACCGGTTGATGCAACAGTTTCTCCAAATCCATTCTGGCTGTTGTCATCACCACACACGCTAGCCCAGGGGGCACTCCTCTGGCTCTTCCAGCGAAACCTCCTCCCCCCCCACCTACAGGCCCTCTCTCCAAACAATTTACCCGGGTAGGGGGACGTATTAGATATTGTACCGATTTATTTTTTAGATGCTTGGGAAGCAGCTATTCTCACCACTATACATCCAACAGCCACAGCAACTGATAAGAACAGATACTAAACTTGATATCAGCTGCAGTGCCAGCATGAGCAGTAGTGTCACCTGCAGGCGGTGATGGACCTTCGTTGCACCTACAGTAGTTGTGTGCTTCCCTAACATGTGATGGGTATTTGCCTCGCCTTTCTTGGTCTGGGTGAGCACAATTGCCATGAGGGTAACCACCAGGCTGTTGCCTGAGAATTTGGGGTAATGGTGGGAATATGGAAGCCTCAGAGGCATCCATGCATGCTGCCCCTGCTGTTTCCTGTCCATTTCCTTGGTGTTTCCATCATTTTCTGAGGTTTCCAGGTTTTCACCCAGCCTTCCCTAGGCAGAGCCTTGGTCCCCTGCAAAAAATGCTTGAGTCTCCCATTGACTTCAATGGGGTTCGTTACTCGAAACGAGCACCCGAGCATCGGGAAAAGTTCGACTCGAATAACGAGCACCCGAGCATTTTAGTGCTCGCTCATCTCTAATCCTAATATCTAATTGTGATCGGTACATACCTTATGGGAATAAAAGGTTAAGGAACAAGAAAAATCCAATGTGGATAAATAGAACTATAAAGAAAGCAATAAATCACAAAAAGAATTGAAATCACTAAAACAGGAGGGGAGCAAGGAAGCATTGAAAAACTACAAAGAGAAAAAAAACAGAACATGTACAAGACAAATAAAAGCAGCCAAACTAGAGACCGAGAGATTAATTGCCAAAGATAGTAAAACTAACCCTAAAATGCTCTTCAATTATATAAATGGTAAAAAGTATAAACCTGAAGGTGTGGGCCCCTTACAGAGTAATGAGGGGGGAGTTGCAGAGAGCGATGAGGAGAAAACAAAGCTACTAAATATTTTTTTCTCCACTGCATTCACTGAGGAAAATAAACTCCCAGATGACATGCAGAATATAAAAGTAAATTCCCCATTAAAAGTGCCCTGTCTGACCCAGGAAGAAGTACAGCGGCGTCTTAAAAAGATTAAAATATACAAATTGCCAGGACCAGATGGCATACGCCTCCATATCCTAAGAAAATTAAGTAACGCCATAGCCAGACCCTTATTTCTGATATTTAAGAACTCTATACTGACAGGGGGTGTTCCACAGGATTGGCACATAGCAAATGTGGTGCCAATATTCAAGAAGGGTTCAAAAACAGAGCCCAGAAACTATAGGCCGGTAAGTTTAACATCTGTCATGGGTAAACTATTTGAAGGTTTTCTAAGAGATGCTATCTTGGAGTACCTCAATGAAAATAAGCAAATAACACCATATCAGCATTGCTTCATGAGGGATTGGTCATGTAAAAACCAATTTAATCAGTTTCTATGAGGAGGTAAGTTCTAGACTTGACCACGGCAAGTCAATGGATGTCGTATATCTGGACTTCTCCAAAGCATTTGACACTGTACCGCATAAAAGGTTAGTATATAAAATGAGAATGCTTGGCCTGGGAGAAAATGTCTGTATGTGGGTAAGTAACTGGCTCAGTGATAGAAAACAGAGGGTGGTTATTAACGGTACATACTCAGATTGGGTCACTGTCACTAGTGGGTTACCACAGGGGTCAGTACTGGCCCCTATTCTCTTCAATATATTTATTAATGATCTGGTAGAAGGCTTGCACAATAAAATATCGATTTTTGCAGATGACACTAAACTGTGTAAGGTAATTAACACAGAAGAGGATAGTACACTGCTACAGATGGATCTGGATAGACTGGAGGCTTGGGCAGAGAAGTGGCAGATGAGGTTTAACACTGACAAATGTAAGGTTATGCACATAGGAAGGAATAATGCAAGTCACCAGTACATACTAAATGGTAAAACACTGGGTAACACTGACATGGAAAGGGACCTAGGAATTTTAGTGAACAGAAAAGTAAGCTGTAGAAACCAGTGTCAGACAGCTGCCGACATGGCCAATAAGATAATGGATTGCATCAAAAGAGGCATAGATGACATAGTCCTGCCACTTTACAAATAACTAGTCAGACCACACATGGAGTACTGTGTACAGTTCTGGCCTCCTGTGAGCAAGGCAGACATAGCATTGCTGGAGAGGGTTCAGAGGAGGGCAACTAAAGTAATAATTGGAATGGGTGGACTACAGTACTCTGAAAGATTATCAAAATTAGGGTTATTCACTTTAGAAAAAAGATGACCAAGGGGAGATCTAATAACTATGTATAAATATATCAGGGGTCAGTACAGAGATCTCTCCCATGATCTATTTATCCCCAGGACTGTGACTGTGACGAGGGGACATCCTCTGCATCTGGAGGAAAGAAGGTTTGTACACAAACATAAAAGAGGATTCTTTACGGTAAGAGCAATAAGCCTATGGAACTCTCGGCCTGAGGAGGTGGTGATGGTAAGTTCACTACAAGAGTTCAAGAGTGGCCTGGATGTATTTCTGGAGGGTAACAATATTATAGGCTATTGTTACTAGAGATGAGTCGTTGATCCAAGGAGTTATTCTGATTGCCTGATTGGAGTCGGGAAGGAATTTTTTTCCCCTAAATTGGGGAAAATTGGCTTCTACCTCACAGGGGTTTTTTGCCTTCCTCTGGATCAACTTGTAGGAAAACAGGCCGAACTGGATGGACAGATGTCTTTTTTCGGCCTTATATACTATGTTACCTTTGGAGCCATTTTTACTGTAATATTACAATATGTCTTGGATTCCATACAAACCTACACAGGATCTGTTTTTTCCTGTTCTTCTGATGGATCAGAAGGACAGAAAAATAATGGTGATATAAAATCCCCCTTAGGCTACATGGATATGACAGTGAAAAAAATGTCAGTTAAAAACGGATCAACTGTCCACTTTTAATGGACGTTTTTTCACTGATGCCTTTCTCAGATGCGGATGTTAAAAACGGACCCATTCATTTGTATGTGGACAGTCGGTCAGTCAAAACATAGACAACATAGAACATGTGCTTTTTTTTACGTTTGTTTTTCACTGACTGTCAATAAAAACTACAGTGTGAATAACCCCAGAGACTACCATTGCTCTTAAAACAGGCGTGTGATGGCCGTTAAAAAAACCTTCATCACGTGTCAGTTTTCACCGTCACGTGCATAAAGCCTAAGATTGTTTTTTACAGATATTTTATATTCCTGCTTTCCCTACTTGCCCCCATTAAGACATTACTGCATGTGTAGCTACATGCTGCTCCCCTGTATGTCTGAGGTCACAACTGTCTTGGGATCCCATTGTGATGTCACAGATTCTGTTGGAATGTAATGTGATGTTCCAGTCAGGAACTAGAAAGTCTCACTGCAGAAGAAGAGAAACATGAAAAATAAGATGATGCTTGTACTTTTTATAATTATTAATTTTATATTGGTGGAGACTGCTCCGAGGAGAAGAATAAAGGACATATTAGAAGAGGATGAACCAGGTAAGTGCAATATCAGACATACACTGGATAATATACTGGGTAATGCTAGAATAGGCAGATAAATAATCTGATGGGGGACATCCTAGTATTCATCCTAATAACACACAGATTAGAATAATCCTGTTCCCTCCATGCTGGATACACTCACCACTAGGTACAGTATTGTAAGAGAAGAACGTTAAGTGCTTGGCCAAGTTATAGTAAGCTTTCCCCCATTCCAGGAAATTGCATGAAATAAAAAAAAATCCTAATCCCACCTGTTTCCCCTGCACCATTCATAGCGCTACATCTCTGGTCTTCCTCCTTTGTATACCAGACTGCAGCGGAGACACCGAGGTATATAACAGTTGACCGCTGCAGCCTATCACTGGCCTCTGTGGTTTCATGTCACATACCACTGAGAATGGTGCTGAAGAGACAGGTGACTATAGGATTAGTTTTCATTTTATATGATTTCCTGACATGAGGTAAAGGTTATAATAACTTAGACAATTCCGTTATCAGGGTGATGACAGGAGATAGGGGGAACATGTTACTTCTCAGTTTGTCAGTAATTTTCCAATGTCTCTTTTTACTTTCTAGAGACAAGAGGAGGTTTAAAATTTGGACCATGTTCAAAAACTTGCGGTAAGACATTTAACCCTTACACACCAGGATGTAACTATCCACCATTGCTCCATTATAAGGGTATGTGACGGGCTGATATGCAGAACCCACTCCATATACAACGAGCGCCTGCTGTGTAATACAGCTGACTCCTGACCACAATGATCGGGATTGGAGATAACCGTGTTTTGGAGATAAGGCTGTGCCCTGAAAGGGTTAAAGAGATCATGTCACTTTTCATGATATTCCTTTAGACAGTAATTACATTCCCTATTTATTCCCTATTGAGCATATTTTCATAAAACTCTATGTTATGTTGTTCCTCTATTATTCCTACTACTGTAGGAATTTATAAAGAAATGTTTGCGGTTGGGGTTGTGTCCCTGCACATCCTGCGACTGGTAGCACTGATTGGGCAGTGTCACACAGTGCAGGGACACGCCCCATCTTGTAACAGCCAGTTATACATTTATTCATAAACTTCTAATGGGAATACAAGAGGAACGACACATCATAGAGTCATAAAATAAATCATTCTGAATTCAATCGAGAGCACAATCATTTACTAAATCAGACATGTCAGGAGTGGTGACATCTTCATATCTAGTATTAATATATAATAATTAGAACTCTCCCTTCTGGTTTGTATGTTTAGACAAATGGATTTATTGGTAATAATGCTAAAAAAGATATAAAAATAATATAAAAATGCAAATACAGATTAAACAAAGGGGATATATCTTCTAAATATAATAGTGATAGTTGAGTAACTCACTTCAAAATTTCTAGCATGATTAAATAAGTTCACACATTTCTACCTGACATGATTGGTTGAATATCCTACAGTATATAAGTCACAGTTAATAAGTCCTCTCACACTGCAACAGTTTTGCCCTTAGTATAGTAATTCATAGGAATACCATTAAAATAAAAAATATAATATATATATATATATATACAAAAAATTATAAAAAATGTATTGGTATTTTATCAATCTTGGTACTTTAATAATGTCCAAATTATGGACTATCTGTATAGAGTCCACTAGTTAATCCACAGTTTCTCACAGTTCATATGTTGTTATATGTATTTCATGTCCGTAATCCTCATTTAATATAACCAATTCACAGTATTCAAAAATGGATTATATATATATATAGAATGGAAAGCAATCAAATGCCAGATATTCTGTGGGATATACACTGTAGCTAGTTGAGCGTTCAATCAAATCAGTGCTCTATATGTTGCTTTCTTTATCATAAAGATCAAGGCTTCCTTCGGTCTGCAGGTTTGAGCGGACCTCGCTCTGAATTACAATTCTTATACGGTAGATGAATTTGGTCCAGACCAAAAACAAGAATTATGTAATATAGCATATGCCAGTAAACCAGACGCGCAGCTTGTAAATGAGGAGATTATGAGAGTTTACAATAGAGGGAATGTCTCCCGCCTGTGCACTCTTCTTCTGAACCCAGCAGTCATGATGATGTCACCACATGGCGCTTGCTGCTGGGAGAACACACACTGTCCTCAGGGTGAAAATACAGTTGAACCTGTGACTGAGGGATAGCCGCTGTAATCTGGGACTGTCCTGCTGGATCTGGGATGGTTGGGAGGTATGGTATTCACAGATAGGATAGGTTGTCAGAGGTTCTGTGTTCTCACACAACTAATTCATGCTTTATTTCGCCAGGGCTTGGTACAAGGCCAGTATATGCCACCAGCGGATGCCCCGAAAAGAAAAAGAATTGTACATTCATTATGGAGCCATGCAAAATATCTGACTGTGAATGTAAGTAACTGTGTGAAAGGTTAAAAAATGGTCCATCTAGTTCATTCTATTATTTGGTAGTGTAAATGCTAAGCAACACCTACAAAGCAAGAGTAGTCATGGTTAGTGGTGTAGTGGGAGTTCTGTGGGCCCCAGGTTACATTTTGGAATTGGTCCCTCTTCTCCCATGTGAGTATGTTGCATTAGTATGGTCTATACAGATAGATGTTGTAATCGTACCGACCTATTAAAATTAAATCATGAAATTAATGGTGAAATCTCTGTTTATTCCCATTCCTTCCCACAAAAAAAAACTAAATTAATAAGTTGTCATTGAAAACAACAGCTATTAATGAGCAAAATAGTCATCCCTCAAGACATATATTGGGTCATTTAATAACCAGAAATAGGCCTATATTAGTCGCAATCTGTGCAGCTGTCATCTCTTTACTTGGGGGGAGGGAGGCTAGTTTTGGAAATAGAAGTGGGTCCCAGGGGTGGACATAAATATACCTGACATTTGTGACCTGAGATTGGAACACCCCTTTAAGGGGTTAAAGTTGCTGTTGTTATAATAATAGCCCAATGGATAGAAACAGGTTTTCAGATAACTTTTGTTCTTTCTTCTCTTTCTTCTACTTTTTTTCAGTGGATAACAGACCTAGAAGCCTACAAGACCTATTTGACCCATTTTGGGTAACAATAATATTATATATAATTTTACCAGCTATATTTTTTTTCTGCGGAGTTCTGTGCGCAATAGCTATGATTTTCACATTTAAGTAAGTATGCACGTAGAGAAAGTTAAGATCTTATCAGCCGCACAGTAGTCTGCATAACCAATACCACAGTTTAAGTTAACCTCTTCATGACTTCCATTGTACATGTACAGCAGATGTCAGGCTTTTATAGATGACTCGGCAGTGGAACAAGCACCATAGCCACAGGATGCCTGCTGTATTCCTGCCGATCTCAGACATTTAACTCCTCAAAAAGAACCACAGCATCTAAAACGTAAAAAAACAGGAAGCACATGCTTTCCGGACAGGAACACCTTCCTCTTGCTAAGAATGGGGAAGGCGTTAATTATGAGTTATAGGTAGGGTGGCCACTCAGACCACCCTCATAAACCAGACTTTACAACCCTTCCCCCGGCTCTGCTTAATCACGCCTGACTCCTTAGGCCACACCCCCGACTGCAGCCCACCGATAGAAAATGGGCCGGAGGAAGGGTGACTTTCTTCCTGCAGCTCACAATCAGACATCACAGTACTGCTATCTGAGTGTGAGCTGTTAAAAAGGACATCCTGGGGTCCGTCCAGGCCCTGTGCCAGACAGAGGACAGGGGGTCAGAAAGCCGGACTGTCGGGCCTAAAACCACACCTCTGGACACCCTCCTCATAGGCCCAAGCCTGTAAAAGGCTTCTAGGTCAAATACTGGTATATGACAGTGGAGGCCTGGAGGTGGCAGCACTGCATTGAAATATACAGAATTTTGTACTTAGTAACAGATGAAAATGATTGCTACTTATAGTCACCTAGTGTAGCTTAAAAAAGATAAAAATATTTTTTAAATCATAAATAAAAAAAGGTCCTCTTTCTCCAAAATCAAAATAAACTAAATCATAGACATTGCCGCACCTGAAAACATCTCTACTATTAAAATCTAAAAATATTTATCCATATGGCGATTGGCTTATCAGCAAAACAGTTCAAAATGATCGATTATTACATTTTTCGTATCTTCAACTCCCTAAACATTGAATGGAAAGTTATCAAAATGGTACAAATGACAAGTACAGATCGCCCAACAAACAATAGATTTAAAAATAAAAAATATGGGGTTTAGGCAAAAAATATTTTTCAATATTAAAGCACAAGAAAAACTACCTGATAGCTACACATAGCACTTTTCTGTACATAATAAAAGAATTGCTGATTGTTATAAATGCCTGATGAGTGCTAATAGTTTTACTGACAGGAATAGAGAAAATAATGAAGATACATATCTTATTAGTCTTTATTACATTCTCCAGAACACAGATCTTATACTTTACTAATTTACAATATGACTTCTATTTTTATCATTTGAAAGATCACTGAAGAAGAAAAAAGACACAAAAGATGCAGAGTGTGAATGTGTGATAGTCATTAAGAGCGCCCCAACAGACGGTAAGTATCTCTTGACAAACCTGACATTAATACCTGTGCTCCTCAGCATTGAAATTACAACACTAAGATGGAGCAAGTGTCGCTAAGATCTGCCAATGATCACATTTTCAACCACCTAGCTCCAATCTGTAGCATGTGGGAGGGACATAAAAGTCATACTGAAAGCAAAGATATTTAGCCACATGAAATCTCAAAAATCAGATCAAGTTGCACAAGATTATTGTGTGATGCCTTCTGTTCATTGACAAGTCAGTCATTGCCATTTGTCACAAACTTAGAGGGACAGAATCCTTGAACTGAGGGACCTTGGTTTATCACTGGAGATGTCAGCAGTTTTCAGCGCTGTATGTCCTGGTGGTTAGGAGAACAATGACGAACTGGAATGATGATAAGAGGTGAACCAGGGCAAACCTCTGCACTCATCATCTGATTAGAAGAATGGTGTGTATTGAGCCATTCAATGCTGCAAATAAAACATCACATCCCAAGACTAGGGCAGCAAACAATGTCTACACAAGCCAAAAGAAGGTATATGCACCACATTGGGCTATGAACTAGACGTCAAACTAAAGGTGTTACACTGATCTCATACCACCAATCTCAAAAGCTATCATGGTGTACAACAAAAGATGACAATGGAGGATGGAATGGTGGTCTATTCTCTTGAGTGATGAGTCTTCCTCTTGCCACGGACACAATGATAGCCAGAGATTGCTTTGAGGACCATGTGTCAAAGTCATGAAAAGGCCTTCACAAAAGAATGTCAGACTGCTCAAACTTCCAAGATTACGATGCGGGGTGACATAATGTAACATAGCCATACCCCCAGTGGTCTTCATTTCCAGAACACTAACCTCTGGGTGTTACATTGATTTGGCTGTGGAACCAGTGGTAGGGCCATTTCTCCAAAGTGTCCAAGAAGACAGGCAGCATGTTACTGAAAGGGGTTGTCTCACTTCAGCAAATATTACATAGAGAAAGTCAATACAAGGCACTTTCTAATGTATTGTTATTATCCATATTCCTTCCTTTGCTGGTTGGATTCATTTTTCTATTACATTATACATTACCTGTTTCCATGGTTATGACCACCACCCTGGGACTCAGCAGCAGTGATCATGCTTGCTCACTATAGGAAAAAGCACCAGCCTAAAAGTGATAAATGCCACTGAGACAACCCCTTGAAGCTACTGTAAGCAGCCTGCATGGCCTAAACAAGCTACCATATAGCATCCCTGGACTTGTCTCCCATTGAGCAAATGTGGGATGACATTGGTCGACAAATGCAAAGTGAGCTACCAACGGCGGATCTTGATGACTTGTGTGCCCTGCAGAACATTCCTTAGACACGCACTAATAATCTTATTAATAGCATGCCATGGAGTGCAAATGTGCAAATTTTGGTGTGTGATGGTAATACTCAATATTACTCAATAATCAAGATGTTTTGAATATTTTATTTCCATTTTTATCATTTGCATATCATTAACATGTCTATTAATCCTGTGATTTCTATGATTCCATGACTTTCCCTTAGGTTTGCAATATATATATATATATATATATATATATATATATATACACGCAGTTATAGATGTCTGTATTATTACATGAAGTCAGTCTGCCTAGTAGAGTGTATTACTTCCCCTGGGGACATTCCAATTTGTCTCTTTCAGTTTATAAAATATATTTAATTATATTAAAAATTTTATTCTTTGATACGAACAGTGTGTATTTCCGTCCTTCCGGTCTGTTATAGGCACAGAGGAATGAGAATAATGAAAGTGCTGAATTTAGCACATAACTGAAATGGCGCCTAACAGACCCCACTGACATTCTTCCCTTTAGGGGAATATTTTTTTAGAACAGAAAAAAAATCTTGCACTCAAGTCTTTTCTCTCCACTATTTTTGACAAATTCTGTGATGGAAGCGTTTGAACAGTGCTTCCGATACAGATGTGAAAGCAGCCTTAAAGGGATTATGCCATGACTGTTGTAAAAAATGACAGACATTATACAGTATAACAACCTCTTTCTAACAATGTTAAAACCAGCCCTGTACCTTACATGGATCCAGAGATCTCCACACTCTTTAAACCAACTGCTCTACTAGATTCTCTCAGGCTGACCGCTCAGGGGCATATCCTTTCTCAGAGGCCATGTCCATTCTGCTATAGCTCCCTTCCTTTAACTATAACAGCTTCTAACAGTAGATATGGCTAGTCCCAGTTTAAGGGTGGAACTGAGCATGTGCGACCACTTCTGTAGTTGGATATGCACATTACTGTAGAAATTAAACTGCAGGTCGCGCTATTATAATCGACTAAAGAGAATATCTAGCAACTGGAGCATTTTTTAATAGAAAGTAGATTACCAAAGTAACATTTTTTTTAAATTCTAAATTAAACTAATGTTTAATGGTGGAAAACTCCCTTTAAAGGGATCATGTTAGTAAATGAACTCTACCTGGGGTAGTCCAGGAAGCTGAGGAAAAATAAGAATATTTGTTATAATTTACATTCTTTGGATAAAATATATATATATGCCATTTATAGCAATATTTTAGAGGATTATTGTTTATGCAATTTCTTAATATTTTCTGGGGCCCCAACCTCAGACTTGCAGTGGAGTAGAATGAATGTGCATTAAATGAATAGCTAATCTTATTAACTATGTTTGTTTTATAGTACAAGAGGTCATAAAGCTTCCAACAGGTCCTTCACCACCACCGGCTCCACCACCACTGGCTTCACCATCACCAACTCCACCACTGCCTCCTCCAACACCACCGCCACCGGCTCCACCACCGTCTTCTCCACCATCACCGGCTCCACCACCACCGTCTCCACCACTGCCTCCTCCACCAACACCAGCTCCACCACCACCACCTCCTCCACCAGCACCGGCTCCACCAGCACTGGCTCCACCACCGCCTCCTCTACCAACACCGGCTCCACCAGCACCGGCTCCACCACCACCGGCTCCACCACTGCCTTCTCCACCAACGCCTCCACCACCACCACAGGTTCCACCAACACCGTCTCCACCACCGCCTCCTCCACCAGCACCGGCTGCACCAGCAAAGGCTCCACCACCGTCTCCTCCACCACCGCCTCCTCCACCAACACCGGCTCCACCAGCACCGGCTTCACCACCACTGGCTTCACCACTGCCTCCTCCACCACCGCCTCCTCCACCACCACTGCCTCCACCACCACCGCCTCCACCACCAACACCGGCTCCACCAGCACCGGCTTCACCATCACTGGCTTCACCACTGCCTCCTCAACCACCAGCTCCTCCACCACCACCGCCTCCACCACCAGCACTGGCTCCACCACCGCCTCCTCCACCACCGCCTCCTCCACCAGCACCGGCTTCACCACCACTGGCTTCACCACTGCCTCCTCCACCACCACCTCCTCCACCACCACTGCCTCCTCCACCAACAATGGCTCCACCAGCACTGGCTCCAGCACCGTCTCCTCCACCACTGCCTCCTCCACCAGCATCGGCTCCACCAGCACTGGCTCCACCACCGCCTCCTCCACCACCATCTCTTCCACCAACATCGGCTCCACAAGCACCGGCTTCATCACTGCCTCCTCCACCACCACCGCCTCCACTGTCACTAACACCGCCTCCACCACCACCTCCTCCACCACCACCTGCCAAAAAGCTAAAGTATTATGAAGATAAGGACATATTTAGAGATCCCTGGCAGAAGCTTTTAGATCAAATTCAAGCATACAGTAAGTTTGTATGTTTTTTTCATTTATGTTGTATGATATATGTTTTTTTTTAGCATAGGCTACATAATTAAAATTTGGACACTTAAGAAGAGCAAAATAACAATGTCAATATTCTGGCATTTTGAGAGTGTGAGCCAAAGATTGGACATTGGGAGAAGTTTATCTGTTACCAGCTACATGTGGACTCCCCCAAACTACTCATACAAGTGATTCTAAAAATTCTCATCTGTTCATTAAGAAAATAATCAAGAATCTACTAGCAAGCTTAGCAGAAGATGTCCTGTAAGGTTAGGATTAGTAGAAAGGGAAGACACTAAGAAGCCGTTTATCTCGAATATTGCAGAACGATGTGTCTTCTATGTCCAGATAATATTTACGTAGCTCATTTCTCTCACATGAACAAAAATGTACCTCTTATCCCAGACTGGGAAAAAAAACTGATGAGACATTAACAATGTCTTAGGTTTCCATAACAATCTTCATATTCCCCACAGTTGTTCTGAGATCCAGTCAGCTAGTTATAGACTGCCATTTATACAGAGCACTAGTGATATGCCCAATAACGTGGCACCTATAGTAATGTGTTCTCCAGTCATGCATGTTCTCTAAGCTTTCAGGTGCCTTTCATATCATTCTTCTTCACTTCTGTGTAGGGGGAATGTAAATTAATAATTCTTAATCCTGGACCATTATTTGGGGATATAGTCACATTACAGAACAGTAAATATTAACTGACAGCGTGAACATGTTTAGCAGTGGAAAAGCTCTTTAATAACAAGTCATGTCTGAATTAAAGCTTATCAGATCATGGCATGTATTGCTACGGAGTGCAACAATAGCCGGCACATTACAGTGGACGGAATTTATAAAAAATCTTAAATATCAATATCTGAAATTAAAAAACAATCTCTAAAATATTGTCTTGTTTCAGGACCACCAGACACCGAAAGACGCCCACCATTTTCTCCAGCCACCACAAGCCAAAATAATTAATGTTCCCAACATCTACTGCCTCCAGCCACCGCCGCCATATCTATGTCAATAGTGTAAAAATGTTTATATTGTATATATTGTAAATAATATATGTATGTATTTTTGTAATCATTGTATATATTGTAAATAAGATATATTTATTTTTGTAAATATTGTAAATACGATATATCTATTTTTGTAATTATTAATATTTATTGTAAATAAGATATATTTATTTTTGTAAATATTGTATATATTGTAAATAAGATATATCTATTATTGTAAATATTGAATATATTGTAATTACTGTATATATTGTAAATAAAATAAATTTATTTTTATACCAAACATTTTAGTTGGCTTTTTTTCTTATGAGTCTAGAAAACCGTGTAACAAAATATAAACCCACATGGAGATGAGCGCTTCTACAATGGAAGTGCTCATCTCCTTGTCCCCTGCCACCGCGACCCGGCAGACATCGATTCAGGGACCGGTCCTGGGCCGCGGCCCAGTGGTTGGGGACCCCTGCTCTACATATCATGCAGGATGTTTTGTATCTTTTTCTGTGATTTTTCAAGATGATGTAGGGGGTCGGACTGCAGGGGGCAGAGAGCGGCCTTCCTTTGAAACACGCTGGCAGCAGGCCTGTGTTCACTGTAAGCTGAAGTGCCTACTGGACAGTATTTTTTTTTTATTGCATCCTTTTTATTAAAGATTTTTGAAGTTTATACAATAAAACAAAATACCCCCCCTCATAACCAGCAGTAAATCAAAAAGTGCACCAGTCATGAAAAGTCCAGTGTTTCAAGTCCATTTGCAGATGTAGCTGTTGGAGTGTGATATCACAGCACAAAAGCTATTGAAAAAGTGAACGAAAAATCTCCTGCCATAGTTTACTTATAGGGATTGTCCCATGAAAAAGTTTTCAAACCAGCACCTGGATCTGAATACTTTTGTAATTGCATGTAATTAAAAATTTAGTATAGCTACTGAGTTATTTAAAGGGAGTCTGTCACCTCCTATGCCCCTATAAAGCGCTTACATACTCAAAAAGCACACCTAATCATAAATCTACTAGTACCTTTGTCTTTTTCTTCAGACTTTTATAAGCTGCAAAAACACTTTTTAATCCATATGTAAATGAGCACTTGGAAGTGCCCGGAGGCGGCGTTCACGGCCGTGGAGCCCGGGCTCCTGTGCTTTTTTTCTGCTATCCCTGCCCCAGCCACTGCCTCCGCCCGCCCTCCTCTTCACTCGAGTCCTTCTTCTTTTCTGGTGTTTTATTCTTCTGGATCTTTGCGGTCCACTACTCTTTCAGAGCCTGGGCCCACCGCAGGATCCCTTTGTACTCTGGAATGTTTTATTTTCCAGAATATGTCATAGTCTGGTAAGTACTTGCTGCCTCCAACTATCCTTGCCCTTCAGTGAAAACATATTAGACAACCATGAAGTTTGATGCAAATCTCGCAACTTCCATCACACATTTCGTATTAGTACACCCATGAAATAAATTGACTATTCAGGACAAATTTCTCTAGAGCCATCCAGAGATAATCTCATTCAATACAATCAATTATATAATGTCAATCAAGTTCAACTAAAGGTTATCTGTAGTTTCTGTTACAAACTGTGGCAGTTACAGAGAAAGGATACGTCCTCTTTAATGATCTGGCATAGCACTCATACAGCTCTTTTCTGGATCAAGGAGGGAGCTGTCTGATCTGTGTGATCAGTGTAGGCCGGAGAGGAAAGAGAGTGATCAGAAACAGAGTCCTCTCCATCCCGAAGTGTGACATCATCATGGTCCTCAAGCTGCAGTTAGTCAGAGATTTCATCTCCTTCCCTGCAGCTTGAGGACCACAATGATGTCACAAGTGTGAGGATCCAGACCAGGAGGAGCCTACTGTGGATTTCAGTGTGATTTATAATTAAAGCAGTTGGCCTATCTCAGACATTGGGGACATATGCCACCTCTAAGACTTGAACCTATCTTTTGAAAAGAGCCTGCAAAGTGAAGAGAGTGGACCGCGCATGTGCAGCCATCCTCCTTTGAGTTCTGTGGAACTGCCAAAAATAGCCCAACCAGCAGGGCAAGCCTATTTCTTTCAACTTCATAAAAGTGAATGGAGCGGTGGCCGTGCCTTTGCGATGCATTTCCCATCTATCTCTATGGGACTTCCAAAATGGACTATTTTTGGCACTCCTATAGAAATGAATGGAGGGCGGCCACACATGTATGTTCTGCTCTCCTTCACTTTTCAGGCTCCCTTCTAGAGATAGGTGCTATTCTAGCGATATGCCACCAATGTCTGAGATGGGCTAACCCATTTAAGTATAATAGTGTATGTCAGCTATGCATGCAGAGGAGCTGTGTATGTAAGTGTGAGCTTTGCATGTAGCAGTGCTGTGTGTGTATAATGCATTTGTATCTATTATGTGTGTGCCGCAGAGCTGTGTGTGTATAATGGACATACGGTACTGCACGAGCATACTGCTGGGCTTGTTTGTATATAATATACAGTATGTGCAGCACAGCTATGTGTGTGAGTAAAAAAATACCAGAAATAAATAAAATAAATAATAGCACACTACAGAGCTACAGTGGGGAAAAAAAAGTATTTAGTCAGCCACCAATTGTGCAAGTTCTCCTACTTAAAAAGATGAGAGAGGCCTGTAATAGACATAATAGTAGACCTCAACTATGAGAGACAAAATGAGAAAACAAATCCAGAAAATCACATTGTCTAATAAAGAATAAAGAATTTATTGTGTATTGTGTAAAATAAAGAATTTATTTGCAAATTATGGGGAAAAATAAGTATTTGGTCACCTACAAACAAGCAAGATTTCTGGCTCTCACAGACCTGTAACTTCTTCTTTAAGAGGCTCCTCTGTCCTCCATCATTACCTCTAGTAATGGCACCTGTTTGAACTTGTTATCAGTATAAAAGACACCTGTCCACAACCTCAAACAGTCACACTCCAAACTCCACTATGGTGACCAGGCTGGAAAGACTGAATCTGCAATAGGCAAGCAGCTTGGTGTGAAGAAATCAACTGTGGGAGAAATAATTAGAAAATGGAAGACATACAAGACTACTGATAATCTCCCTCGATCAGGGTCTCCACACAAGATCTCACCCCGTGGGGTCCAAATGGTCACAAAAACTGTGAGCAAAAATCCCAGAACCACATTGGGGGACCTAGTGAAAGACCTGCAGAAAGCTGGGACCAACATAACAAAGGCTACCATCAATAACACACTACGCCACAAGGGACTCAGATCCTGCAGTTCCAGACGTGTCCCCCTGCTTAAACCAGTACATATCCGAGCCCGTCTGAAGTTTGCTAGAGAGCATTTGGATGTTCCAGAAGAGTATTGGGAGAATGTCATCTAGTCAGATGAAACCAAAGTAGAACTGTTTGGTAGGAACACAACTTGTCGTGTTTGGAGGAGACTGAATGCTGAGTTGCATCCAAAGAACACCATACCTACTGTGAAGCATGGGGGTGGCAACATCATGCTTTGGGGCTGTTTCTCTGCAAAGGGACCAGGACGACTGATCTGTGTACATGAAAGAATGAATGGGGCCATGTATCGTGAGATTTTGAGTGCAAACCTCCTTCCATCAGCAAGGGCATTAAAGATGAAACGTGGCTGGGTCTTTCAGCATGACAATGATCCCAAGCACACCACCAGGGCAACAAAGGAGTGGCTTTGTAAGAAGCATTTCAAGGTCCTGGAGTGGCCTAGCCAGTCTCCAGATTTCAACCCTATAGAAAACCTTTGGAGGGAGTTCAAAGTCTGTGTTGCCCAGCAACAGCCCCAAAACACCACTGCTCTAGAGGAGATCTACATGGAGGAATGAGCCAACATACTAGCAACAGTGTGTGCCAACCTTGTGAAGACTTACAGAAAACGTTTGACCTCTGTCATTGCCAACAAAGGATATATAACAAAGTATTGAGATGAACTTTTGTTATTGACCAAATACTTATTTTCCACCATAATTTGCAAATAAATTCTTTAAAAATCAGACAATGTGATTTTCTGGATTTGTTTTCTCATTTTGTCTCTCATAGTTGAGGTCTACCTATGATGTCAATTACAGGCCTCTCTCATCTTTTTAAGTGGGAGAACTTGCATAATTGGTGGCTGACTAAATACTTTTTTTCCACACTGTAGGACATTTGACACACAGACTTTGATAGGTATATTTAATGAGATGGCCACATGTATCATTGCTGTTTGTTTCAATGTTCAACAAATCCCACACTAAGGTGAAAAGGAGCTGACCAACTATTAACCCCCTCTATGCCACACCCCAAAATTAGAGACCTTGACCCCTCACTTCATTAAAATTTCCTATTGTCTTAACCTGAGGTGCATCTTTTGGTCTAGTGCATTGTATAGTCTGAAAAATACGTTATGTTGAAAGATTTATTGCCAGTTTAGACATTAATGACATATCTGCTATAAATGTCTAATTAATGCGGGACCTCTGGAACCCACCCTGCTATAAATGTCTAATTAATGTTGCACCTCTGGAACCCACCTCTGTGTAGATTGAGGGTCTCAGACGTCACTGGTCGAGGGGCCACTGGACGCCCAATTCAGAAGGAGAATTAATGAGAAGTGGCTGTGGATGTGTGCCGCTCTCTCTGTCACCTTATTTTACTAATTAATCTAAGCTTAATGTCAGGTAGTGCTAGTGGAGACATTGAACTTGCCAACTTTCGTATGATAAACCGCTGCTTCAATTAGTAGAAAGATTAAACAGAACACATATGCAGATCAGTTGTTCAGAACACTGAGGGCGGGGCCTATCCCTTGGTGCACCCTTGTTCCTTCCCTCTTGTCTCTAAGCCCCTCCCACACTTTGTGATTGACAGGGTCAGGCTTCTGAGAACTGCTCTCGTCTGGTCCTGTAATCTCATCATGTGACTTTACACCAGAATTTCGGTGCCTGCAGATTATATAATCCTGTTCCTCTTTTAAAGAGAAGTGTAGTGCGCATGTGCCAAAATGTATTGTGTACACTTTATTACAATGCTGACATATTACTGAAGAGGATTATGGGGGTTGTCTCAGGAGGAAAACCCTCTTCATATGGAGCCACATCAGTCACATGTGAAGAAAAAATGTCATCGGTGCAGCGGAGTAAACTGAGAAAGGTGGAGACCAGGGAACCATCAGAGTGGATATAGTAGAGCTACAAATTTTATGTGCACCACACAGCCTTTGTGTTCCTCTATAATTCCTACTATCACTGCCAGTCAGAATAATAATGAATAAGATGACATTTGCCCATATAACTTACTGGAAATTAGTTAAACAAGTGATTCATA
>ONZH01007353.1:0-88827 GCA_900303285.1 Rhinella marina
GGACACAGGAGAGGCATCCGGATGGGGCCCCCAACCATCATGGGTTGCCCCGTATAGATAGGTAGGGCATGTGCAGCCCCTTCACATTTACATCATAGGGTAAGATTAGGTTTGTGCTCACTGCCCCATCGTGCTTTAAACCGAGTTATTATTCTCATTTTGCTTCCACCTCCTTTTGGTCCCTACAGTCTCCCTCCTGGTACCATTGAGGACTACTACAACACGTGATTGCCTGGTTGGGTAAGATCGTTGCATACTATTATTCATCATATTAACTGTATGCCATGTTTTCAGAATACTGTCCAATATGGTGCCTATTGTTATTGGATGGAGATTATACCTCTAAGCCTTGGTGCTAATGTATATATTATTTGTTTGAGCACACATTGTATTTTACAGTCATTAGTTATCACCAATGTGGACATACTGTTTTAAAACAGAATTGATTAAAAGTTATATTTTAATTGAGTAAATAATGTAGTGCACTCACCTGGAATTAATATTCTGGGAGCATAATTATTTAATCTATGGGTGTTATATAGGGAATTAAATCAGACTCCCTTTACTATTTGCTACTATTTATATAATTGAAGAACATTTTAGGGTTAGTTTTACTCTCTTTGGCAATTAATCTCTCGGTCTCTAGTTTGGCTGCTTTTATTTGTCTTTTACATATTCTATTTTTTCCTTATAGTTTTTCAATGCTTCCTCGCTCCCCTACTGTTTTAGCGATTTAAATGCTTTCTTTTTGTCATTTATTGCTTTTTTTTACAGTTCTATTTATCACATTGGTTTTTTTTTGTTCCTTAATCTTTTATTCCCATAAGATATGTACCTCTCACAATTAGATATTAGGATTAGAGATGAGCGAACGTGCTCGAAACGAGCACTGTACTGCTCGGGCTCCCCTGCGCCCATGCGAGGCCTATGACCTCTCTTATTTGGATAAATTTTGCTTTTTTGAAGTTTGGTATTTTTGTTCCTCCCTGAAGAAACACTCTTTCGAATGACAATTGGAAGGTTATTACTTTATGGTCACTATTTCCCAGGTGTCCCCCAACCTGCACATCTGTTGTTCTGTCAGGTCTATCGGTTAATACTAAGTCCAGTATGGCTGTCCCTCTATTCGGGTCCTGAACCAGTTGGGAAAGGTAATTGTCTTTGGTTATTGCCAAGAACCTGTTTCCTTTATGAGATATACAGGTTTTAGTTTCCCAGTCCATATCTGGGTAGTTGAATTCCCCCCTAATAACAACCACATTATGATTTGCTGCCTCGTCTATTTCATTTAGAAGTACATTTTCTGTGGACTCTGGTATATTAGGTGATTTATAATAAACTCCTATTAGTACTTTATTATTGTTTTTGCCTCCATGTATTTCTACCCACAGTGACTCCACATGTTCATGTGCCTCATTTATATCTTCCTGGAGTGTGGGCCTTAGACAAGACTTTACATAAAGGCAGACCCCTCACCGTCTCCGGTTTTGACAATCCTTTCTAAACAGACTGTAACCCAGTACGTTAACCGCACAGTCATAGCTATCATCCAGCCAAGTCTCAGTTATTCCCACTATGTCTTAGTCCTCCTCACACATCACTACTTCCAGTTCACCAGTTTTATTAGTCAGGCTTCTGGCATTAGTATACATACCGTGGTGATGTGTGTAGTAATGTGAGGTGTGGGGTGTGTATCTCGCCTGGTTTGTCAGTTTAGCCAGGTAAGAACTGAAATCCAGAAGTGGTATAGTTTCAGCAAGCATAGTTGCTGGAGCTGGGTTTTGTTTAATGTTGCATGGGCTGGATTTCTTGGACTGGGAGACAGGTTGGAAGTGGGAGTCTTCCAGTCCACACACCCTAATCCGTCACAGGTTCTCCCTGGCCCCAGGTGATGCCAGCTGGATTAATCAGGCAGTGATAAGTTAACCTGCACCGTGTGTTAGAGATCAAGAGAAAAGGCTGAGGAGGCCTGAGAGGTTAGAGCCTGCGGTGGCTCTGTGTGGTCTCAGCCACGAGGGCTGAGGGGCCACAAGGCTCAGTGTAGCCTGGAAGTTTGGGGGCCCAGTGACCCTAGGAGAAGAGGGTCACACGGTCAGAGTCGGGAGAACTGTTGGACCATCTCCCCCCAAAGGTACGGTTGGAGTCACAGCCAGGAGGCTGCTGGACTGAACGGCTGAGGAAGCTGCACTTAAAAGCTGTGTGTGAACAGCGTTTGTATTTAGGTGAGTTAGCTGAACTATGTGTAGTCAGATCCTAGCCAGGCAGGTGTTATTTTGATGGTTTTGTTTCATGCTAGAGCAAAAATTGTGCCAATAAAATTGAGTTGGACCTGAAAATCCCCGTGTTTTGGAGAGATTGTGTGATGTCGACCCCCTGAGAGGATACGATCCCTTACAATACAGTTAAGAGGTCTATGTATATTTTTTACCATACACCTTTCCTTCTGAACTGTTCTAGTCCTTCTTTCCATTCCTCCCCCAGTTCCATTACCTCGTCCCAGGTCTCTATCTGCACTATCTTCCCCTCTTATGTAATTTCCCTCCCCCCCAGTCCCTAGTTTAAACACTCCTCCAACCTTCTAGCCATCTTCTCCCCCAAAGTAGCTGCCCCTTCCCCATTGAGATGCAGCCCATCCCTACGATAGAGTCTGTAGCCGACAGCGAAGTCAGCCCAGTTCTCCAGGAACCCAAACCTCTCCTCCCTACACCAGTTCTTGAGTCACTTGTTTAACTCCCTAATCTCCTGCAGTATTTCTTGTGTGGCTCGTGGTACAGGCAGTATTTTGGAAAACACTACCTTTTGAGGTCCAAGCCCTAAGCTTATTACCTAAATCCCTAAAATCATTTTTAAGGATGCTCCACCCACCTCTAACTTTGTCATTGGTTCCAATATTGACCATGACTGCTGGATCTTCTCCAGCCCCTCCCAGTAATCTGTCAACATGATCCGCAATGTGTCGAACTCGAGCGCCAGGAAGACAACACACCATTCGACGATCCCGGTCTTTGTGACAGATCGCCCTATCTGTTCCCCTAATAACTGAGTCTCCCACTGTAAGGTGGTGAAACAGCCTCCATTTTGTGAATGCACCTGTTCCTGTAATTATAGTTGTTATTAAACTGACATTTCATTTTTGGCCACAAGATGTCACTGTTTACCACAGGAAAGACTATAGCTCCCTGGAGCAATGACCAAGAGATCCTGTTCGGCAGAGGTGGAGCTTCAGACTGGAGAAGTGTGTGGCAGCCATCTTGAGAGTGTGCTGCAAGGAGGCAGAGGAGAAGGATCTACTGTCTGTGTCTCCTAATGTGATCTACAAGTGAGACTATTCCCTAAGGGAGCAAGACTCTGCAAGGAGATCTGGAATAGAGACTGTTGCAGTATTACAGACTAGAAGAACTACCATCAGGAGCCCTGCTGAGAGGACAAGTGGAAGCGTCAGTGAGACTGCGTGGTTGCCGGATGAGATCCTCTATCAGATACTTCTGAAAGTTAAGGTACCCAACGGACCCGGGTCAGTGAAAGAACTGAGGCCCACTGTGCAGACACAGTGGGTAACCATGTGTGAGGGATAAGAAGCCATCTTGTATAAGTATGTCCTCCATCTTGTGCATATGTGGAAAATTACTGAGCAGCTGTGAGAATGTGGGGAGTTTTCTGTGTATAAGATAGTTACAAGGCCAAAGTAAGCAGCTCACTCTCTGTCTCGCTCCCCCCTCATTCTCTCATGCTTCTTATCAGAGGTTGATGTTCAGGAGGGCTAAGTTTGGTTTTCTCTTATTCTGGTAGCTTCAGGATTTACAGCTGAAGAATGTAAGCTCTGAGATAAGAAACTTTCTAATTAGTAGAACCTTGTTAGTATAGAGCGGAAATATTACCTTTTATGAATAACCAATCAAATCATTAGTTCTGATTTCCACCCCTTGGTGGTGGGCCAGATTTGTCTATGATTATCTGTAGTGTTATAAGATGTATACGGATGTAAAATAAACGGAAATGAAGGAGAGAATCTGATTCATCCAAGGTGCATGTGTCAATTCTCTGAGCGCTCATCTTCATTGAATTAGGACCCCGGCAATCATAGAGAAGGGGGTTTTGCCCCAACAAAACTTGGCGACCAACGCGGGGCTCGACTAAAGGACACTTCATTGATCTCCCGACAACTTGGATAATCCGGACCGGGACGGACAGATATAAAAGACAGCGCTGCAAGGTAAGAGACTTTATCTTACAATATATCTGTGCCTCCCTGACCGGTTGTCTGGCTCGAGGGATTGTTGAAGGAACGTAAGTATAAAGTCCTTTTACAGTCGAGTCCATATTGATAAAGAACCTTGAAAGTTGAAAATACCTATGATTGTTGGGTTTAGTTTCTGATCAGGAGTACCTTTGATTGGGATGTTTTGGTCTGGTTTTAGGAGTCACGGTATACGTCTTGTTTGTTCTTTACTGGGTTTTTAAAATTGCAGAACATTATAGAAAGGAAAATCTCAGGAGCAAAGTACGCTATACGATTATATCGGGGAAGCTTTGTTCGGACTGATGATGATAAATCTCAGAAACATGCACCCTTGAGTGGAGGAAGCTGTTTGAACTGAGGAGAAATAAATAGACGTCTGAATTTTGTTACTTTCTATAGTTGTTCTGGTACAGTTGAAGAGCAATGGGGAATAATTTCAGTATACCGGAAGGTTATAAGACAGCCAAAACATTGGTGAAGGAAAGAGGAGGTAAAGAGGGTCTGAAGAATGTGGACAGAGTGCTGGAGAAGGCAGGGATGAAGTACAGGAATCTTAACCCTAGGAGTACTAGTACGGTGGCACCATGATTTATGGAGGAAGCTCCGAGGAAGCTAGTCTGGGAAAGATTCACAAAGACTCATTGTGGTTGATACATGGATAATGGATGTGAAGATGTGGTTGATACGTGGATAAAGGTAGCTTGTGAGATTGAAACCGAGGGGTGGAGAGGAGAAGTTGTGAAAGGCAGATTGTTGTACATTCAGAAACAGCAATGTGAGAAGTCTGGAGAAACACCACCTCCATACCCCCTGGCCAATGCAGTCACCAGAGAGCCCAGGAGTGGACCAGAGGGATGGACGTGTAATGTCTGTGGAAACCAGAACCCAGACTGGACTGACACGTGTAAGGTTTGTGGGGCACGTCGACCCCAGAAACCAGCAGGCATTTGTCCTGTATTGACTAAGACTAGAACCCTACCTACTCAGACACCCAAACCAGACACCACGGTCCAGTCCGCCCCTACAGCTCCCGAAGCCCCAGGACAGTTAGGACAGTGTGGTTATGTTACTGTGACAGAATATCATCCCTGGAGTCCTAAAGACCAATTAGGACTGCTGACTAGACTCCCAGACCCCTGATGAGACCAATGCCCACTGCCAGGATGTTACAGCAGATTCAGGCGACATACAGAGCCACCTGGGCTGACCTGAAGGACTTGATGAAACTAGGGGAATCATAGTATCAAGTTGTTGACCCTTTCCTGACTGAACATAGGAGGAGGGCTTTTGACAATTTCTCTCTAGAGGACTGGGAGAAGACTTTACCATCAGGAACAGAGTTTGTCCATGTTTTCAAGGAATGGGCAAAGGGAAAAGAAGATGAGAGTTCCAAAAATCTAAAAGACATAGTTCAGGGACCTCAAGAGACAGTAGAGACGTATGCAGCTGGACTGCGGACCATGTGGACATGGGTTGGGATGAGACTGGACCAATGGGTGAAAAATTGTTGACATCAGCATTTATGGAAGGCTTGAGACCTGCTCTATGAGCCAAGCTAAAAGCTTGTAAACCTGAGTGGCGAGTCACTCCACTGCCACAACTGATTGCTGCTGCAAAAGGTTTAGAACTGGACATGAAAAAGAATTCAGGGGCTTCAGTCAAATATGTCAATCAGGGACAGCAACAAACATCCCGTAGAGATCTCAGTTGTTATAACTGTGGGAAACCTGGCCACATAAAACCAGATTGCCGCGCTCCAAGCCGGTAATGGGATGTGCCCAAAGTCACTGATAACGGAGATCAACAGACCTCCACTGCCATTTCCACCCCCTGCTAGGAAATAGGCAACCCCGTGCCGGTACTGATTGCAAAACCTGAAGAAAAGGGCCCTCAACTTCATGTACCCGTATCCATAGGCAACAGAAAGGCAGTACCATTCCTGGTTGACACGGGGGCAGCCAAAACAGTAGTAGACCAGAGTTTAATGCAGCCACATCAGTTAACCCCTTGGCTTGTACCGGCTGTGGGATTTACAGGGGAAACAGTTTTTGTCCATGAATCTGAGCCAGTAAAACTAAAGATAAAAGACAGTACGGTTGTTACCCAATTGTTAGTTAAAGAAAACCTGCCAGAACCTCTTTTAGAGACTGATGTTTTACAAGCACTGGGAGCCCACATACACTTTGATCCCGATGGCACGACCCATGTAGATTTTGGGGCCCCAGAAGAAGTATTGTGTCCCCTAATAGCGACACTGGCCCTGCCTGAGACTGAGCTGTCAGAATTAACCCTTGTAGACCAGGCTGTTCTTGAGGTGGTACCGGAGGATTTGTGGGCAAAATCTAACACAGACATTGGAAGACTCCCTGTGTCTCTGGCTATGGTGCATCTTAAGCCAGGATGTCAGCCCCCTCAAGTGAGGCAGTGCCCCTCAGTCATGCCCAGGAGATAGCAGTGGTCAGTCACATTGATGCTTTTCTCCAAGCCGGTGTCAGACAGTTTAGTGGGGTTCATTCTGGTGACAGAAACCCTTTAACTTTCCTCCATCAGAACGGGTGAAAAGGCCTCAAAGCAAAAGCTGCAGTTTATAAAAACAAGGTTGTATTTTAGGACACTGTCTCTCCCACGGAGACCGTCACTTAACCCCAGAGAGGAAGGAGGCAGTGGAGAAAATACAAGTGCCCAAAAGAGCACAGAGCCTGAGGGTGTTTTTGGGGCTGGTGTCACACTGTCGCCCCTGGATCAGACATGCCTCCATGTTAATGCAGCCTCTGTATGATTGTCTGTCATCTGACCCATTTCACCTGACAGAAGAGGCAGTGAATAATTTTCATACATTGAAGCTGAGCATAACCTCAGCCCCGGCCCTGGGTATTCCAAAATATGACGAGGAATTTCAGTTGTTTTGCTCAGAAATGCAGGGTCACAGCACGGCTGTGCTGACTCAGAAACATGGTGACCGCCAACGCCCAGTGGCGTACTTTTCAGCCAGATTAGATCCTGTTGCCAGAGGCGCCCCCTCCTGTGTCAGGGCAGTAGTGGCAGTGCAGGCAATGATAGAAAAAGCCTCTGACATCGTGTTAGACTACCCAGTGACTGTACAAACACCTCATGACATTCACGGCATCCTGACTCAAGTCCAACCTAAGCATATTTCTAGGCCAGGCACCTTAGACTCCAGTGTGCACTTCCCATGCCGATAACATTTCTTTCAAAAGGTGTGCTACTCTGAATCCTGCTACTCTGTTACCAATCACAGATTCAGAAATGGGGGAAGGGGGCAGAGAAGGTACAGGCAGCCTCCTAAATGACATTATGAACATGATCCCCATGACAGTGTACAATTGATGCAACAAGAAACGTCAGGATTTAATCATGTACATGAAAACCCCCTTGATAACCCTGATTTTGAGTATGTTGTAGATGGAAGCAGGTTCATGGAAGAGGACGGCCGGTTCCACACTGGATATTCAGTGGTCACACAGCATGAGGTAGGGACAGCTGAACCACTGCCACCTCAGATGTCGGCACAAGAGGTGGAGCTGAAGGCACTCACTGAGGCGTGTAAAATGGCCAAGGGGAAGAAGGTGAACATCTACACAGACTCCAGGTATGCTTTTGGTATTGCACATGACTATGGACCCATATGGCGGGCTAGAGACTTCCTAACATCAGCAGGCCAGCCAATTACAAATAAAGACTTTGTACTTGAACTTATGAACTCTCTGTTGTTACCAGAGGAGGTTGCTGTTATTAAGGTAAAGGCTCATACAAGATGTACCACGGTGGAAGCAAAAGGCAATGATCGAGCAGACAAGCCACTGAATGCTGACGCCACTCCGGTGAGAGCCTTGAGACCTAAGGACATTTCAGTAAGTACATTTCAGAGAATGCTTGAACAAGCCCCTCCTGAGGAAAAAGAACAAGGGGCCAAACATGAAATTTGGAGAAACGAGGACATTTGTTGACCACGCCCTCTGTACCCAGCTATGGCTCAGGAGGCCCACGGGCCCACTCACCTATCAGAAGGTGCCATGGTAAGTGTGGTTAACACAGGGTGGATTGCTCCAGGATTTTCTACAGTAGCCATTCGGTTTGTACAAGGATGTATGGTCTGTGCACTGAACAATCCCGGTCAAGTGGTGAAGACTCCAAGCAAGCACATCCCGAGGCCACTTTACCCGTTCCAGAGACTGCAGATAGACTATATACAACTGCCTAAGATAGGAGTATATGAGCTTGTCCTTGTGTGTGTTGATCTCTTTTCAGGGTGGCCGGAAGCCTTCCCAGTAACAAAGAACACAGCAGAGAAGCTGGTCAGTGAACTGGTGTGCAGGTATGGTGTCCCTGAAGTTATTGAATCAGACAGGGGTTCCCCAGATTAGGATTGTATTTTCCACAACTGGTTGTAAATGAACAATGATAGCCTAAAAAGCTATGTGCGGCCCTCACAAAGAGGCTTGAAAACTTCCATAAACAAGTGTTTGCTTCCCTTCCAGATTCAGTAGAAGGAACACACAGTCTACAACCAGGAGACTGGTGGTGATAAAAAGACATGTGAGGAAAGGCCTGGATCCCAGATTTGATGGTCCTTTCCAAGTCCTGCTGACTACTCATACAGCAGTAAAGGCTGAGGGCTGGATACACGCTTCTCACTGCAAGAAAGTTCTGATGCCCAAGGATGAGGATCCTCCTGCTGATGGCCGCCCTAATCCTGGGAACAACGGCCCTGTACCAACAACTGAAGGATGATTGGGACAATGCACTGACATCACCAGGTGCTGTTCAGAGGACTCAATGACACTGAAAAAAAAAAAATTCAGGACTGTTGGATCTGTACTCACAGTCCTGTGGGTTCAAGAACTGTGCCTTATCTGGCAATCCCTCTGACTTTTAAAGAACTTATTCATGATGAGGAGACACTTTCCCATTTCTAAATCCCACAAAGTGGTTCAGATCTGTCGGTCGGTGGATGGTTGGTGGGAATTTTACAAACAATAATACAAGTAGTACTGATTATAATAGTGGTATACGCTGTGATTAAGCTTATGTTTATGTGCGCCAACAGGTTCTGTACCAAAAGGAGAAACTACCAGGATTATTGAGAAGTCTTGGGAACTGCATCGATACCTGGGAGGGAATCTGGCCTCCGGCTGGCGGTTGGGCCTATCCCAACTGAAGTACCTCTGGGTTAGGATGTCAGTTCCAAGATATCTCAAAATGGGGGAATTGTGAGGGATAAGAAGCCATCTTGTATAAGTATGTCCTCCATCTTGTGCATATGTGGAAAATTACTGAGCAGCTGTGAGAATGTGGGGAGTTTTCTGTGTATAAGATAGTTACAAGGCCAAAGTAAGCAGCTCACTCTCTGTCTCGCTCCCCCCTCATTCTCTCATGCTTCTTATCAGAGGTTGATGTTCAGGAGGGCTAAGTTTGGTTTTCTCTTATTCTGGTAGCTTCAGGATTTACAGCTGAAGAATGTAAGCTCTGAGATAAGAAACTTTCTAATTAGTAGAACCTTGTTAGTATAGAGCGGAAATATTACCTTTTATGAATAACCAATCAAATCATTAGTTCTGATTTCCACCCCTTGGTGGTGGGCCAGATTTGTCTATGATTATCTGTAGTGTTATAAGATGTATACGGATGTAAAATAAACGGAAATGAAGGAGAGAATCTGATTCATCCAAGGTGCATGTGTCAATTCTCTGAGCGCTCATCTTCATTGAATTAGGACCCCGGCAATCATAGAGAAGGGGGTTTTGCCCCAACACATGCATGCACCGCATTATGGTATTGGCGCCAATTCAGTAGCTACTGGGTAAAAGCCTGAAGATTAGACAGGTGGTGTGCAGACTGCAAGCTACCTTGCTACAGAAGTGGGGTTTACTGTGGCAAACAACTGGTTATACTCTTTCTGAGGTTTAGTGTTGATTGGTTAAGTTTGTAAGCGTTTGTGTTATACCGCCGGCGCTCCTGAACCGCACTTACAGAATTGTTCGTGGAGATTAGGGTATTAAAAGGTATAGCTGCTGGGTTACTATAACCTGCAGATAGGCAAAACTGTGGAGAAGCCTGGGCGACACTGATAGAGCACCGTGCTATGTAACACAAGTGCCTCAGCCTCTAGCTGAGTGTATTTATATATGCTTGGGGTATTTCCTTCCTATAAACGTTAAATACTTAGTAAAATCTTGTTTTTGTCAATCTGAATTGGAGTCTCCTTCCTTGTCTGTGACTTCGCTGTATCCTGGGGAGCCCACCCCGGTACACGGCTTACACCACTACCAGCACCTGTCTGGCCTGCCCTGCTCTCCTGGTCCCCTGCTTACTGGAGCTGACATTCCCCTGACTGGCAGAGGACGTGTCCAGCTGCAGCAGTGCTCTCCCTGAACTGACATCCCCCTCATCTGCCAAACTTGCAAACTTGTTGGGGTGTGTCAGATCAGAGCTAGCCTCCCTGGCACTTTTCTCTCTACCCCGCTTTCTAACTGTTACCCAGCTACATAGCTCACTTTACTGAGCCTCCTCACTACCACCCTCCCACATATCTACCCCAGATAGTGCTTGCTCAGTGAGCAGCAAACTCTTTTCCAAATTGTCAGTGCTTCTCAGTGTTGAAACTTGCCTGCTTAGATACACAATGGGCTCACATTTTGAACAAAAATATGCACCCTTAAATGGGTGTTCCAGGACTGCATACATCAGACAAGAAGTGCACTGGACTGCGCTGTCAATAATGGAACACATACTAAATGGGGATTATGCAAGAAAATAGAAAGAAATACAAAATAGTGCGGTGATAAAAAACTGACTTACTGTAGTCCCCTCCTAAAGTCCCTGAATCTGAAGTCTCATAATCTAAAGTCACACACTTAATACAAACACACTTGAAATCAAACACGCGAAAAACTCATGGGGGTCATTACGGATCTGTCTTGGTGCGGATCCCTAGGATGGAGAGCAAACCACAGCATGTTGCGGTTTGCTCTCCGGTCTGGAGACGCAAGTGAACTAAACGGAATGCATTTAGGAGCATTCCGTTCTCTTCAGTTCAGTTTTGTCCCCATTGACAATGAATGGGGGCAAAACTAAAGCGTTTTTTCCGGTATTGAGCCCCTATGACGAAACTCAATACCAGAAAATGGTAACGCTAGTGTGAAATTAGCCTAACACACTGAGCATACTTGACCTAACAAACTACAGGTCAATGCCATGAAGAAAACTACTTTTAGAGAGAGGTGTTTAAAATGTGGCTTTCTATAGCACAGAATTTCCCACTCATGGATTCTAAATGATATGTCATCCTGAATGATATTACTATTTTATCATACCATGTGTGGCATTGTAATAAATTTGGCCTAATTTTCACCCGTCTAGCACAGTTTTATCCTCTCTACATTAAAGCAGTGTGAACTATATTATAAATCTGCCCCCTTATATTTAAAATTGTATTAAACTTTAATTTGCTGTAATGAAACAAGAGCAGCCAGCACTGCCACAAGGCCAAATACCTAAGGGGAATCAGAGACCACCTATCCCTCCAGTGGTGGACCTCAATCTAAAGAGGGCAGCTAGTCTGATGACATGTTTAACTCTTCTGCACTTTTATACTTTGAAATTTGACTTTTTATCTCTCAGCTTTTTACATAATTTCAATGATTTGTTCATTACACTGATTGAAAGAAATGTTGCAGGCCAAATATATATAATTAAGTGATGGAACTGTGTTACATATGGATACATCTCTGAACAGACTGAAATGTTTCATGCCATGGCAATCTATCCTCTGTCAGCTCTCCTCCATCTGTACTTGCTTTTGTATTTTTGCTTTGAATAATCTGCACAATAGCTTTTACCTCATGTCGACAATTGAGGGGGGTCTGATTCCTTTGTTAAGGAACTGTTATAGGAGGTGGTATGCCTTTTAATATACACAACCCTTCCTGCCAGCTAGTTTTCCTGCCAATCTTTTCCTATGTGTATCTATTAGAGCTCACTTATCTCTCTCAGCTCCCTATGAAAACACACTGAATTATTCTGTTTGAGTTTGTCTTCTTGGCGCTGCCAGCTCTACACTCTCTCCTGCAACACAAAGCGCCTTTCATGAGCCACATGTGAGGTGGGTACACAAACCTCCTCCCGCCCTTCCCTTGAGGTTTACCTTCCCAAGCAAAACATGAAAAGAGCAAATGCTTAATTATTCAGACTTTATCACATTTGCCACACATGTCTTTCCAAGGACTTCCCAATGTTCTGAAATCCCACCAGAAAAGTATTTTGCGGTGGAGCTTTGGTCTATCTTGTGCTTTCATGAACCCTCCATTATAACTTACATAGCCTTCTTCAGTGAATAACACCCTGTTGACCCAAGATAATGCTGGCTATCAGTAATGGCAAAGTACATCTCCATAAATGCACACATTAAATAAATCTGAGGGAGAGAGAAAGGGGCGGCAGAGTCAGAGAAGGCGAAGACAAAGTCTGTGCTTTGTGTGTATAATGCAAGAAGACAAGCTAATAATGTTGAAAATCAGACTATAACGTGTGAGGGGGGCCTGAGATTGAGACAGACCATAGACTGAATAACACACATTGGGACGTAATTTATTAAGACAGGCTATTGCTATGTTAATTTACATGGGCGATTTCAGCAAGACAGACAGACAATCCTAACAGTGAACCAGGCTGTCCGAAGACAAACAAAAAGGCTGGGAGCAAGACAGGCAGGCAGAGCATGTTGTGCTTGAAGAGACAGACTGTGAATGAATCAGGCCAATATTTTATACTGGGAACAAGGCATTATAGACGGTTCATGCTGGGATATAGGCTATATTATGAGTGACTCCAGCAACTACATGATTATCCGTGAAAGATGTCCCTGTAATGGCAGAATACTTTGAGTCCTCTGGCATTTCAGGCTCCATTACCCACCCTCCCGCCTGTGTCCTCTTGCTTGCTGCCTTCTGTCACTGTCCCACACTCTGACCAACTCAAGGACATCCCAGGGAGGGAGTGTGAGTTGGCAGCCTGGCTGCAGGGGCCAGCCTCTCACCATCTGGCTAGGACATGCATGCCATTCATATAGCTGACTAAGCTGTTCTAAGGGACTATGCATCCTAGCAGTCATGCTTATAGGCCAGGCCACACACCATTTAACAAAAAGCAGGAAATGTCATGGCCACCTGTATTTTAGATAAACTGTTATAAAATGTATTTTTATTATAGGCTTTATAGATTACTTACTTATGTACTTATGCTATAGATTATTTTTTATTAACCATGGTGCCTCTGTAGAAAAAGGCGATTATGACTATATAAAGTAATATCTTTCTTATTTAGTACTTTTTAATTTTCAAATAGATGGAGATACTTCCTTCAGGATCCTCATCTATAATCCAGCGGTTGCAAAGAGAACCAGGCATATACATGAATCACAAGGACAGCGACTTCAATGAGAACTGTGTAATGGCTTCATGTCTCTTGCTGGGCAATTAAAAAACGTACATTGTCCACTGGAGGGATCTCAGTGGACATCCTATAATCAGCTTATTTTCAGAGACTTGAAAAGGGATTTCCATAGTGGACAACACCTCTAAATATAATCTGTCACTTTATTGATTTTTAAGTCTTCTCTGAAGACCCCAAGCTTCGGTGGACCTGTGGTGGTTACCATACTTTCGAGAGCCACACCGCTGCATTCTGGCTCAATACCTACCCCGCCGGCTCTGCAGGTCCCAGTCTTCCCATGTCACCCATGTATCGTGTCACTGGGTCACGTGGTGTATGAATGAGAGGTTAGTGCTGCAGCCAGTCATTGGCTGTAGCAGCCTGTGATCTGTTACAAACCGGGGGTTGAGGCAGGGAGACCTGGCACCTGCAGAACAGGTGGAGGAGCAATGGAATTAGAGCCTTGCAGTCGGGATCAGGTAAATATGATTCCCACTATGGATCCGGCCATGCTGGGGAGGTCTGCAGAAAAGATCTCCAAGGGTGAACAACCCCTTTAATTTTGGCTTATAACATACTCTTTGATATTTACTATTTGTGTCTAATTTTACTACCCTAGAAGCAAGCAGCTGGCACACCTCTGACAATGGTGGCCCTGTATTTGAATACATTTCGGAGACTTTCTACAGAGATTGCTTTTGTCCAATCATCTTTACTGTGGCTCGGCAGTGAACAGAATGTTACAATGACAGATCAGTCAGCTGTCATACAAGGCTTGTAGATTAGGCTTTTAAATAATGTATTCTGATACAGCTAAGAAGGAGTGGGACTCACAATGAATATTAAAGAGGACCCGTCAGCTCTCCTGACCCGTCTTTTTCAGTAAACAGTTGAATTCCCCATAAAATACTAATAATGCTGCACTGTGTCACTCCTCTATTATTCCTCCTGCAAACTAATGACTAAATTGAAATCTTGGTGCTACCATTGCCCTTGGGACATGTCTCAATAAATTGTGAAACTGTCCAATATTACTGACAGTGCCATAGCGTATAGGGACATGTCACATTGACAAGGTGAATGGTAAAGCTTAGTTGTCAATTTGTTCTTATATTGCCTGGATGAATTATAAAGGGACATAAAAAAACACAAAGTTCAGAAGACACTCCAACACTGTTATATGAGGAATACAAGCATTTTCTAAAACAGACATGTCAGGCGACATGCCGTGATTCTGAAAACATGGAAGAAATACAAAAGACAGACACCTCCACATGGTGCCCCGGAAAATCTGACTTCAAATTTTTTACTGGTTTCTCAGATATTCTTGCTGATCATTCTCCTTTCATAAAAGATACTAAAAGGGTACAAAAAGGATTAAATCTTATGACCATGTGCCTTTTCTATTGTCATATGTCATTCATTGATTTCATGTATGGTATTTGAATAAATACGTGATGAGCAGTGTTCCCTCTGCTGTTGCTGAGCGAAGCAGTGAGGTAGTTGGGGGATACAATGTGAAAGGTGGGCATAATGCATCTCTTACTGTAGGTACATTCCCATGAAGCAACCATGGGGTCACCTGCAATACTGTGTGACCATAATTTGGGGAATTCTCATCTCTAACATTTCTGTTGACTTACAATAAAAGTGCTACAGATGCCTCTCTTGAGAACAGTTGCCAATGGCAGTGTATGGAGAGGTGGCTCCTTCCATTTACTTCTATGGGAGAATGGGACCCATGGTATCTGAATCTTTCAGACTCCTATGGATATTCTTATCTGCAGTCCTATGTAACACCACAGATTGTCATACCTTTCAACTTTTAAAAAGCCCAAGGACAGCCTTGATCAGTGGCGAATAGCATGTCACAGTAAGTTTCTTTAACACAAAGCCATGCCTCTAACCCTGCTTAATGTCTATCTATACTGTATTTTTCGCATTATAAGACGCACCCGACGATAAGACGCACCCCAGTTTTTAGAGGAGAAAATAAGAAAAAAATATTTTTCATCAGACCTCATATCAGATCCTCACATCAGACCCCCATAAATATCTGGATATCACATCAGACCCCCATATCAGCTCTCCATCAGACCTCAGATCAGCCCTTTCAGACCCCCATCAGCCCTTTTCTTTCAGACCCCCATCAGACCTAAGATCAGCCCTTTCAGACCCCCATCAGAACTCAGATCAACCCTTTTCTTTCAGGCCTCCATCAGACTAAAATAAAAAACTTCTTAACTCTCCTGCGCCACATCTCCGCTCTGGGTCCGGTGGTCTCTTTAGAAGTGGTGCTCCCTTGTCTTCTCCGGCCCGCGTTGCACTGTCACCTGACTGCGTGCAGTGTTAGGTCATAGTGTGGTCACTACATCCGGCCCCAGCAAGAAGACCAGGGAGGGAGAGTATCAGAAGCGATTGCAGTGCTTCTTCTCTGCTCCCGGCACCTAATGCATACTAGTGAGCGCTTCAATAATGGAAGCGCTCACTAATATTCGCTTTATAAGACGCGCCGCCATTTTTCCTCTACTTTTTTTTTTTGGGGGGGGGGAGTGCGTCTTATAAAGTGAAAAATACGGTACATTTCCCAATTCCATCCAGTCCCTTTTGGGCCCAACAAAACTGAATTCCCCCTTACAATAGAATGCCTCCTTTAGTGGCCCCTCACAGTAGTGCCAGTACCTGAATGGTTAATAAATAAAATAAATAAATAACACTCACCCTGTTCCCCTGGCGACTAGAACACACATGATGGCTCCACTGCACTCAACTGTCTCTGCATCCTAAAAATGCAGAGACTGGTAAGAGCAAGACATCGGAAGGCAGGACAGCCATTGAACTCTGAGACAGTCCTGCCAGATCTGTGGCGTACAAGTAGAGATAATGTTGTTTATTTTCACCTGCAGTCCTATGTACAGTAACACAGTGATGAATCTCTGAGTACAGATAATATTGTAGATATCCTCTGCAGTCCTGTGTAACAGCACAGATAACACAGTGATAGCTATTTGAGTACAGAAGAAGTCGTAGGTTACCTGCAGGTCATATGTAAAACCACAGATAACCCCAATGCAGATCATGTGGTAGTGTTACCTTCAGTCCTATGTAAAACCACAGATAACACTATTGCTGATCATATAGTAGTAGTACCTGCAGTCCTCTGTAAAACCACAGATAACACTAGTGTAGATTATGTGGTAGTGTTACCTACATCCTTAGTGTTCCCTTCTGTGCCTCTCCCATAGACTCTATGCTGGTGGCACTGCCTCCTCTTCCTTCTTCTTCTTGCCCTGTACAGAATGTCCTGATGCAGCTACGTCAAGACATAGGAACACTGTGATCATGATGATGGTGACACACACAGGGACAGACACACACACAGGGACAGACACACACACAGGGACAGACACACACACAGGGGCAGACACATTTTTTTTGCAGAAGCAAACTGGGGGCACTAATGGGGGCATTATTCTAATGGGGGGCATTATTTGATGTGGGGACACTAATTGGGCATTATTCTAACTGGGGGCACTAATGGGGGGGCATTATTCTAACTGGGGGCACCAATGGGGGCATTATTCTAACCTGGGGCACTCATGGGGGCATTATTCTAATTAGTGGCACTAATGGGGGCATTATTCTTACTGGGGGCACTAATGTTAATACTTAACAGCCCATGTTAAACCATACTCCACAACCACACCCCCTTTGGGATGTGGCTTAACTTGGCCGGTATTTTTTGTTGGGAAAGGTGGCAACCCTAGTCCTGGGGCTTTCCACCCCAGCAGTGCACTCGGCGAAAACTGTCTGCATTGCTGGGGTAAGTTGCCCAAGAATTCAGAACAGGCAGTTTGATGAAGTCCAAGACATGGTTGCAGGGGTTAGCGGGCTTGCAGACTGCCTGAGCCGGAACACTATGGAAGCTGCACTGCTGCGCAGCCACAAAGGGAACACTGGTGATGAGTGGTGTATTTTGAGATATATTGGCATGACTGTTAAAGTAAAAATAAAAATGCTTTTCATGCTCTAAAAATATATATTCTAATTTTACAACCAACCTTCCCTTTGTTCTTTCTTAGTTAATGAGGGGTGCACTATATCTATGAAACATATGCTCCCATTCTGACATCTTTTCAACTGACACCATTATTTTTGTACTTTAGGAACTTTGAAGCACTGCCTCCTAATATAGAATACTTTGATGATACTGTTGCCTACATAAGAATAATTTGGGTTCATGGACCCAACTCATTATGCTTTTGCTATACAAACCAGTCACGGTTATCTCTTAGGCTCTGTACACATCTGACTCATGGTTTGTGTTGGGGTGGATGGTTTTAACTATGCTTTATTGATGCCAGGGAATTAATGAGTGGAAGTAGGAACAATTGAGGCAGCGTGGGACTTACTATACAATGTCAGGTGAGGCTTAAAGGGGTTGGCCCACCAACTATGTTAGGAAGCAAAGTGCATCCGATCATACACTGAGCTGCTTAGACCCTCAGCAGTCTTTTAAAAACTGTAAATTTGTCATATAACACTTTATCTGTTACCTCAAGTACCTGGCATTTTTCTATCGTCATCTCTCTGTGGTGGGCGGGACTCAGAGCTGCACCATGTGATCTATCTCCCTCTCCTAACTGTATCTATGCGGTTGCTAGGGTCGCACCACTAACTTTCTGTGTATCCTTGCTCCAGCTTTCTATAAAAAAATAGTTCCTGTTCTCCACTAATTGAGTGTGTCACTCTACAATGACCATGGTATGTAAACCCTTTTATATAAAATGTATTTACATACTGTTTATTATTAGTGTGAAACTACCAGGGGGCCGCATTAGAAGGTAGTCTGGGCTGAACACACTCACACAGTAATGGTTTTTGTGTGTGTCTGTTCTGGCAGGTGCAGTCCAGGGCATTATGGATGACAGACATACAGAAGCCACACTGTTATGTATGTCATCAATAACGGCCCAGGCACTAGCTGAGGGCAGAGCACTGAGGTCCTAGTGCTCTGAGGACGAGTGTCCAGTTTGTTTTCAAGGGCAGAAAGCCACCATGTGTGCTATGTAGGATGCACAGATGTAAGGGGGAGGGGAGTATCTACAGTGCAGCAATGTATTCCATCTGGTAGCAGTGGCTCTACAACTGAAGGAGAAAAAAGTCCCCAGTGCCATCCCTCCAAGGTCTGTAGCTGACCTCCCTCTATAGCATTTCAGTATTACATCGATGTTAGATTGGTGTAGCTGTGTGCAGATTTTGTCTGTGTTTACTTCTGTGACCCTGTGAGTAGAAAAGTATGCCTCTGTGTAAGTATGTACAGGTATTTCTGTGATTATATTTATAAAAGTATGGCCCTGTGTACTGTATGTATAAGTACAGTCTGCCCCTATGTATGTTTGTATAAATGTGCCAGTGTGTGTGTATGTATAACCATGCCCCTTTGTGTGTACCAGTATGTCCCATGCATGAATAAATATGTCTGTGTATGTATAAATATTCCACATGTACGTATACATATGCTTCTGTGTATGTATGTACCAGTATGTCCCTGTGTTTGCTAAATTTATCTATTGGTGTGTCTCAATGTATGTATATGGAAATGTGTGCTTGTCTTATATGTGCATGTGTAAATCTGTGCTTATGGCCATTTCCAGATGAGCTTATTAGGTGCACTGTAAATTATAAAAAAAAAATATTCATATTTACTACTTTTCTCCCTGTCATTTCCTGAATAACATTCCAGTCCTCTCTGCAGTGGTGACCTCACTTATATACCATGTCACTGCTCCAGCCAGTCGCTGAATGTGCTGTATACTGCTGAGGTCAGTGACTGCCTTCATATTGAACTGGAGTGTACAGGACACCACTGTTGCAGCCAGGAAGATGATGGAAGCACTGCAGGGCCATCCCTAGCAGCAGCAGGGGAGAAAATGGAATATAGCGGTCTAGTGTTGGGTTATGTCTTATTCATACATTCAGTATTTGGTCAGTAATTTCCATCAGTAATTGTGAGCCAAAACCAGGTGCAGATCTTTCCCTTATACCTTATCTCTTCTGAAGCTCCAATCCTGGTTTATGCTCACAGTTAGGGATCAGCGAACCATAACAGAATTCTATGATGGCATGTACCATGGAAGCCTATAAGAGACATTACGTATTGCGTTCCGTATAGAAGTCTATACTGGCCGTGGTAACGAAATCCATAACGGAATTCTTTGAAAATCCAAACCTGAACCTGTACGCTGAACTTCAAACACAAGTTCGCTCATCCCTGCTCAAAATCACTCATGGAAATCACTGACCAAATGATTGATGTTTGAACACACACATATGTAGGGGTATATTTATCTGAACTGTTGTAAAGGTAAACAGACTTACTAGACCATAAAAAGCAATCATATTCTACTTTTCAGAGCTCCTTATGAAAACGAAAGATGGACTCTTATTGTTTTCTATGGGCAAATAAGCTATTTGACCTTTATACCAGTTGAGATAAATCTCCCCCATTGTTTTACCTCAGTTTTCCATGTAGTAAGTGTCAGACCATTTTAAAAATGTATAATGTATTTTTATATTTTATTTTATAAGAGATTATTATATTACCACTACAGTAGCAGTCATATGATAAAGGGAATAAGGGGGCAGCACTGTTGTAAGTTATGCACAAAATGGGCAGCACTACCATAAGTGGGCAGCACTACTGTAAGGAGGTAACTAAGGGGTCTGCGCTACTGTAAGTGAGTCAAAATGGGGGCTGCATTACTGTATTGGAAGCACTAATGGGGCTACACTACTATAAGTGAGGCACTAAAGGGCAGGACTACTGTAAGGGAGGTGCTAAGGGGCTTTCACTATTTTATGAGGCACTACGGGACGGAACTACTGTAATTGAGACATTGATGGGACTGCACTACTGTAAAGGAGGCACTAAAGGGCAGGACTACTGTAAAGGGTGTACTAAGGGGCCATCACTACTGTAAGGGAGGCACAAATGGGAACATCAATACTGTATGGGTGCACTGATGGGGCAGCATTACTGTTTGGGGGATATACACATATAGATAGATAGACCCTTAGTCTTCCTGTCACACACTTCTCACACAGCACACTGCACCCTCAGTCTTCCACTGACACCGGCACACTACATCCCCAATGTTACTATGACACCGGCACACTACACTCCCAGTCTTCCACGGACACCGGCACACTACATCCCTAATGTTACTATGACACCGGCACACTACACTCCCAGTCTTCTTCTGACACTGGCACACTACACCCCCAGTCTTCCTCTGACACCAGCACACTACACCCCCAGTCTTCCTCTGACACCAGCACACTATACCCCCAGTCTTCCTATGACACCAGCACACTACACCCCCAGTCTTCCTCTGACACCAGCACACTACACCCCCAGTCTTCCTCTGACACCAGCACACTACACCCCCAGTCTTCCTCTGACACCAGCACACTACACCCCCAGTCTTCCTTTGACACCAGCACACTATACCCCCAGTCTTCCTCTGACACCGGCACACTACATCCCCAATGTTACTATGACACCGGCACACTACATCCTCAGTGTTCCTATGACACCAGCACACTACACCCCCAGTCTTCCTCTGACACCGGCACACTACATCCCCAATGTTACTATGACACCGGCACACTATACCCCCAGTCTTCCTCTGACACCAGCACACTACACCCCCAGTCTTCCTTTGACACCAGCACACTATACCCCCAGTCTTCCTCTGACACCAGCACACTACATCCCCAATGTTACTATGACACCGGCACACTACATCCTCAGTGTTCCTATGACACCGGCACACTACATCCTCAGTGTTCCTATGACACCGGCACACTACATCCTCAGTGTTCCTATGACACCGGCACACTACACCCCCAGTCTTCCTCTGACACCGGCATACTACACCCCCAGTCTTCCTCTGACACCGGCATACTACACCCCCAGTCTTCCTCTGACACCGGCATACTACACCCCCAGTCTTCCTCTGACACCGGCATACTACACCCCCAGTCTTCCTCTGACACCGGCATACTACACCCCCAGTAGTCCTCTGACACCGGCACCTTTCACTCTCAGTATTATGGCTTTTAAGGCATGCAAACAGCGGGTCTGCAGTATACGGGCCCAGCCATTTTTGCACCGCATCATGGATGCGGACTAATTCCTTGCAATCCGGTAGGACCAGTGCGGAACAGAGGCTGCTTCTGTGGGGTTTCTCTCCGTGCCTCTGCACCACACAAAAAATAGAACATGTTCTAATTTTTTGAGTTGCGGATGGATCACGGAACCATTCAAGTTGAATGGGTCTGCATCCGTCAACGGAAACTGGACGGATGTTGCCTGTGCATTGGGGACAGTCTTCCTGCCAAATTAAGTGTAGTGTACACCTTCAGTCTCACACCGACAGACTACACACTCAGTCTTCCTCCTGCACACTTCAAACACTGGCACACTACATCCTTAGGCCCCATTCACACGACCGTGTGAATGGGGCCGTATCTATCCGCAAAATTGCGGGAATAGATGCGGCCCCATTCACCTCTATGGGGCCGGGAGCCGTGGCACGTAGCTAGCTCTGTGCCGCGGCTCTTTGGAAGCATGTCCTATACTTGTCCGTGCGCACGGACAATTATAGGCATTTTCAATGGGGCCACACGGCGTGTGTTCCAAGCGCTGCGGAACACACACAGGGCGGCCCCCATATATTTGCAGGTCCGCAGTAATGCGGGCCCGCAAATATACGGTCGTGTGAACGGTCGTGTGCAGCCACACTTCTCATATAACACTCTCCAGTTACCTATATTTTTATTTAGTTGAGATGCTACTACCCAGCTGTCTGATTGTCCTTGGTACATAAAAAATATTATTTATACAAGTCAATTTTATGTACAGTTTAAAATGAAAACTATCTTGTTACAAATAGCAACTAATTACAGCATGGCATTATTGTTTTATCTTCTTTTGGCAACATCACTACTCTTAAACCATTACCAAAATATTTTTTAAATTATGATTGTGATTAATTTCATACTGGAGAAACTAATTTACTACATGTACTGGTTTGTCAAGGCCACTGGAAGCAATGTACATACAGACAAAGATGGATTTCTCAACATGTTGGATGCATCATGCAGCTCTTCACAGGTAATAAAATATTCTTCCATACGAATTTACATTCTTATATACTTACCGTATTTTTCGCTTTATAAGACGCACTTTTTTCCCCTAAAGTAGGGGGAAAATGGCCGTGCGTCTTATAAAGGGAATACTAGTGAGCGCTTCCATTATGGAAGTGCTCACTAGTATGTATTAGATTCCGGGAGCGGGGAAACATACTCACCCTCCTGTTCTGCAGCTCTGCTCTGGGTCCGGCGCTCCTCTGTCCTGACCTCGTACTGCGTCAGGATGTAGTGCACGAACTCTGACCTGACACTGCATGCAGCCAGGCAACAGTGCAGCGCCGGCAGGAGAAGACAGAGGAGCGCCGGGGCGGAACCGCCACCGCGCATGAGAGGTAAGAGTTTTTTATTTTATTCTTATGGGGCTGACGGGCTGATCTGAGGTCTGAGGGGGGCAGAGTGGGCTGTTCTGAGGTCTGATGGGGGCACAATGGGCTGATCTGAGGTCTGATGGGGGCAGTTGGGCTGATCTGAGGTCTGATGGGGCTGAGTGGGCTAATATGGGGGCACAGTGGGCTGATCTGAGGTCTGATGGGCTGATCTGAGGTCTGATGGGGGCAGTTGGGCTGATCTGAGGTCTGATGGGGGCTGAGTGGGCTAATATGGGGGCACAGTGGGCTGATCTGAGGTCTGATGGGGACACAGTGGGCTGATCTGAGGTCTGATGGGGGCAGAGTGGGCTGATCTGAGGTCTGATGGGGGCAGAGTGGGCTGATCTGAGGTCTGATGGGGGCAGAGTGGGCTGATCTGAGGTCTGATGGGGGCAGAGTGGGCTGATCTGAGGTCTGATGGGGGCAGAGTGGGCTAATATGGGGGCACAGTGGGCTGATCTGAGGTCTGATGGGGGCACAGTGGGCTGATCTGAGGTCTGATGGGCTGATCTGAGGTCTGATGGGGCAGAGTGGGTTGATCTGAGGTCTGATGGGGCAGAGTGGGCTGATCTGAGGTCTGATGGGGGCAGAGTGGGCTGATCTGAGGTCTGATGGGGGCAGAGTGGGCTGATCTGAGGTCTGATGGGGGCAGAGTGGGCTAATATGGGGGCACAGTGGGCTGATCTGAGGTCTGATGGGGGCACAGTGGGCTGATCTGAGGTCTGATGGGCTGATCTGAGGTCTGATGGGGCAGTTGGGCTGATCTGAGGTCTGATGGGGGCTGAGTGGGCTAATATGGGGGCTGAGTGGGCTGATTGGCTGAGTTGAGGTCAGATGGGGGTCTGAAGGGGCTGATCTAAGGCCTGATGGGGGTCTGACATGGAGGGATGATATGGGGGTCCAAATTGATGTCCTGAAATTTATGGGGGGGGGCTAATATGAGGTCTGATGAAAAATATTTTTTTCTTATTTTCCTACTCTAAAATCTGGGGTGCGTCTCATCATTGGGTGTGTTTATAAAGTGAAAAATACGCTATATGTTGATTTCTTGTTATTTTATGTTCAATTACAGCTAACAGATACAGAAGAATCTGTTGATTATGAACCTATTCCTGCATCTCAGTATGATGAGGTAATTAATATTTTTTTTAATTAAATAAAATTATTTAAATTAAAGGGTTTATCAAACGTCTAACACATGCCACCCAATGCCTGAGTCCCTCATACAGATTATACTTACCCTGCTCTCTGACATCCTTGTCGCTCCTGATCCCCACACAGCTGCTGCTGCATCTCCTGCAATTCTAGTGAGATGCAGCGGCAGCCATTTTGGGGTCAGGAGTGATGCGGGTGCCAGGGAGCAGGGTAAGTATAATCTGTATGAGGGGCTCATGTATTAGGAGGCATATGTTAGACTTTGGATAACCCTTTTAATTTATTATGTGTTTATAGGAACTTCGGGGATTGATTGGACAATTGCGTGGTATGTCAAAATCTCAAAGTTCAGATTACGAACCAAGCTTTCAAAATGACCCAAGATGGCGACCAGATGAAGTGAGACCAGAACCTGAAGCAGACCCAGATGGTCGTTTGTTGAATACCAATTGGTGCACTTGCTCTACCTGTTGTAAGATGTCAAGTGTGGTGGAATGCTTTTGTTGCCGTGAGAAAGAAGAGCTACAAGAATTATTTACTGAAACCTGTATTTGCATCACAGACAGTCAAACTTTTCGGGATAACTGCACTAATCGCCAAGACTTGCAGAGGCTCCTGACATTCTTGGCACAAATGCGTTGTCATCAATATAACATCAATGATAATAGGTAGGTAAAAAATTTTAAACATTTTTAAAAATTATATTGTAGTTATGTAGGTGTTATTTATACCCAGCCATTGCTGGCAGTTTCCTTTAGGTATAATATAGAAATGCTAGAGGTAAACTTAAAAAATAATTTTTCCTATTATTTTCTATAGAATATTTCATAGTAGACCCAGCCAGTGGCGTACTAAGGTGGGGGCAGGGGGTGCGGTCCGCTCGGGTGCCAGCTCTCAGGGGGTGCCAGAAGCAATGAGCGCTTCCATCAATACACATGGAGGCGCTCATTGCTGGAGCGCAGGGAGCTGGGTCCTGTCACTCACCTCCCCGCGCTCCTCCTTTCCCTCAGGCCCGCAGCGCTTTGAATGGTGAAGCAGAGAGACTTCTACCCACTCCACCATTCAGGCTGCAGGCATGGATTGCGCTGCTGGAATGTGTGGGCGGAGCCTGCAGCCCATAAATCTGCATAAGCTCCGCCCACACATTGCTGCAGCGCAATCTGTGCCTGCAGAGAAGAGAGGACTTCAGGAACGGGACAAGGTGAGTAGCTGCTGTGTTTTTTTGTTGTTTTTTTTTAATACAGAGGGGGCATTACTACTGTGGAGGGGGCACAGAGGGCATTACTACACTGGAGGGGGCACAGGGGGCATTACTACACTGGAGGGGGCACAAGGGGCATTACTACTCTGGAGGGGGCACAGGGGGCATTACTAATGTGAAGGGTGCACAGTAGGCATTTTTACTGTGAAGGGTGCACAGTAGGCATTTTTACTATGGAGGGGGCACAGAGCCAGAGGGCATTATTACTGTGAAAGGGGCACAGTGGGCATTATTACTATAAAGGGGGCACAGTGGGCATTATTACTATAAAGGGGGCACAGTGGGCATTATTACTATAAAGGGGGCACAGTGGGCATTATTACTATAAAGGGGGCAGAGTGGGCATTATTACTATAAAGGGGGCACAATGGGGACTATTACTGTGAAGGGGGCACAAAGAGGGCATTACAAGTGTGAGGGGGCACAAAGAGGGCATAACTACTGTGAGAGGGCACAATGTGGGTATAACTACTGTGAGGGGGCACACATCTGTACAAAATTATCGTGAAGTTTGTACAATGAGGGCAATACTACTGTGAGGGGGTACAATTTTTTAACATATTGGGGGGGGGTGCCAGAGAAAGGACCAGCCCCGGGTGCGAAACACCCTAGGCACACCACTGGGCCCAGCATGACTAGTAGGAATTAGTGCCAGACAAAAAAATGCATGCATGTTCAGTGTCACCAGTAAATTGACTTTTTAACTTCAGTACACTACACATATATCAGTTGTGTCAGACAACAATAAATATATTTGCATGATACAAATGATCTGTGTTTTCTCAGCCTAAGGGCTCATGCACACGAATGTATTTTCTTTCCCTGTCCATTCGTTTTTTTTTGCGGACCGTATGCGGAACCATTCACTTCAATGGGTCCGCAAAAAAAACTGACGTTACTCCGTGTGCATTCCGTTTCCGTAAGTCCGTATTTCCGTTCCGCAAAAAAAATAGAACATGTCCTATTATTGTCCGCATCACGGACAAGGATAGTACTGTTCTATTAGGGGCCAGCTGTTCCGTTCCGCAAAATACGGAATGCACACGGACGTCATCTGTATTTTTTGTGGATCCGTTTTTTGCGAACCGCAAAATACATACGGTCGTCTGCATGAGGCCTAAGGCTACATTCACCAGACACATGGCAGTGTCCTTTTTGCCAACTGCAAACCATGGACCGCATGTTCTGGACAAATATAGGACATGTGTATATCAAATTGCTTTCCACATGTTACGGACACATATGGGACATGTCCTATATTTTGAAGCCATTCCGTGTACATCTGTATCAGTGGCTGCATTGTATCATTAGTGGGGCATCATGATAGGTGCATATGATCAGTGCTGGTGTTTTGTTTGGTCAATAATTTCTAACAATGATTGTGAGTAGGGATGAGTGAATCAACTTCGGATGAAACATCCGAAGTCGATCTGCATTAAATCGACTTTGTGCGTCATCCGTATTCAACATATGATGCTCAGCAGATAAATAGTTTCCAGAACATCTCCTATCAGTGGTCAGTGAAAAATGGATGCAGCATGGATGCGATCTGTGTTGTGTCCATGATGTTCACGATGATGCAGACCAATGGGCATCTTTGGTCTGCATTACAAACCAAAGTAGTGCATGTGATATTTTTCATTGACACACAGTAAGTAAATAAAAACAGATGATTTGAAATAAATGGGTACATGTGCTGTCCATGGAAAATGCATACAGCACTGTACAGTGAGAAATGAAAATGTTACTGAAGCCTTACAAGCTGTCACCTTATATATTTATATTTCTTTTAAATTTTTTTAAGGGCATTACGACTTGCAGCATACAGCGCATATACCATGTGGATTCATGGGATATTGGGAAAACATAATAGAGTTGCGATCCCATCCTGTGTGGTATGCACTATTCGAGACATTTTCCCTGATCCTAAAGGAAATTACACTGGATTTAAATATTATTATGATGTTCACCCTGATTACCTCAGTATGGAACTGAATTTCTAAATTTTGAGTTGAGAAAATAAGTTATTAAGACACCTAAAACAAATGCTGTTATTTGTTTTTTATTTGTTGCAATAAACATTTTTGTTATATAACTTTGTGTAATGACTATTTATTTATAGCTACATTACCATATCAAAAAGTTTTTTTTAATGCTATGATATTATAATAAATAAAATTTAACAATTCTCTTGAAAACATTTTCAATATTTCTTTTCTTATTATCTATTCTTAGGACTGGTCATCAACTCCTAGCAACCCCCGCTGATCAGTTATTTATTTTTAAAGAAAATGCTGCCCTTCTGCTAGCGCTGCATTTTCACCAGCTCGCCATTAACATTGCAGCAGCAAATTGTGTAATTACAGCGCTTCTGCCGCATTTACTTGTGAATGAGCAGTGGTATTTACACCCTGTTCCATTCAAGTGATTCAGACAAACGAGTTGTAATTATACTACTCGTAACTACAATGTATATAGTGATCTGGTAAACAGTAAAAATAATGTATTGCTCGCAGGAGGACTGCATTCCCAAAACAGATGATCGGCGTTATCGAGCTTCAGTTCATAAATCTGAGGTCAATTTGTTTACAAAATTTGTAATACTGTTTTTGTACAGCATTAAAATGTATATTGTAGCGAGTCCTTCATACTCAGTCCAGAACCAAGGCAGTGACACCAGGAAAGGTCCATTCAAGTACCTTTATTGCAGGTTTCTTCAAGCTCAAACAACGTCACCGGTACACAGCCGGGTACACAGCCTCAGTCCATATAAATCATCCACAGGTCTCCAGTTCAGGCAGTGTTACCTCACACCTTCCTGGACAACTCTAAACTGAGCCACACCTAACCCTTGCTGCTGGATTAAAGGGGTTCCGCAGGTTTTAATATCTGATGATCTATCCTCTGGATAGATCATCAGTATCTGATCGGCGGTGGCCCGACACCCGGGGCCTCCGCCGATCAGCCGTTTGAGAAGGCACCGGCGCTACAGGAGCGCCGCGGCCTTCTCAGTGTTTACCCGCAGGCCAGTGACGTCACGACTAGTATCACTGGCCTGGGCGGGGCTAAGCTCCATTCATGTGAACAGAGCTTAGCCCTGCCCAGGCCAGTGATACTAGTCGTGATGTCACTGGCCTACGGGTAAACACTGAGAAGGCCGCGGCGCTCCTGTAGCGCCGCTGCCTTCTCAAACAGCTGATCGGCGGGGGTCCCAGGTGTCGGACCGGACTGCCGCCGATCAGATACTGATGATCTATCCAGAGGATAGATCATCAGATATTAAAACCTGCAGAACCCCTTTAAATGGGATTCCTGGACATGGGCTCCAGCAGAAACCCGGAGTGGAGCGAGGGGAATGAGCACCCACCCAGCACTTTGCTCATCCCCAGTAAAACCAGGCCCAAATGACTGTTTCCAGCCATGTTGATAAATAACAGCATCTGCTATTACTTAGCAGACACCTTACTCTGGTTTTACTTCACCAAGAGTGGTTTTCTTGGTAACCCGTCCTCCAAACCTCCACATAATATAAAACACGCTACATAATACATGCCTCCTGCAGCAGTCTTGGAGAGATATACCTGCCCTCATAGATACAGCCTGTCACTGCCTTACAATATGCAAGAAGTTGTGCAAGACTTTGGTAAATGACTTCGGCATTTAAAAACATTTTAAAATAGGAATCCTAAATCAGCTTTGTTTCTGGCGGGTTCCTCTGTACCTAAGCCAACTTTGATTCCAATTTTCACATTTTTTAAAATATGAAGGTAGTAATACTAAAGTCTCGTGAAACTTTTGCAGAGACAAAGTTTTCGTACACGGAGCACATACATTTTAATTCTGTACATAAAAACAGCACTACTAACAAAGTTTTTTAACAAATTGACTTTAAATCTATAATCCGAAGCTTGGTTCACTCAACCCTATAGATAACATGCCCTGACAATAAGTCATCAATATTGAAAACCCGATAACAAATTTTATGATATAAATGACATCTGAAATCATTGGAGAGGTAACCAGGGTCCGCCCCTGGAGGTAACCCTCCCATTTGAAAACTGTATGTAATATTTATTAGAACTGTTGTAAAGGAAAAGTGGCTTGGGCTGGGTTCACAACACCTTTAGTTTTCCGTTTTTCTAATCCATCAAAAGAACTGAAAAATTAATAAAAATAAAATGATCCTGTAAAAACTAAAGGATCCAGAGCATAAGTTATTAACATTTGGCATCTATTTCAGCCCTTTCCGTCAGAGATCTGTTATTTTAGATGGAAAAAAAAATACAGAATGCAGAGTTTTTATTTCCTGTGAAAAATAACTGCTTCACCAAAATGGCTCAAGCAGATAACAAATGTGCAACAGATGCTCATGATAATTTTTTTTGACAAGATATGTTTTTTTTTTTAAATTTCAGTTTTTCTGACAGATCATTATAACGTAAAAATAAACAGTGAAATGAACCTGGCCTTAGTTGGTTATAGCAACTACCTCAGTTTCTATACAGCTAAAAATCGCTATTTGCCTTGCCAGATAGGTCTAGTCTGTCAACGATAAACAGTAATGTGTTTTAAAATCTACTTCTAAATGCTTGGATCATTTCTTTTTTGTCAGGCTTCTCAACCGGGGCAATATTCTTTGGTAAAATAAGTCTAGCAGACTGCCATGAGAAATTTTTTTCGCCTGACAAGACAGCTATAACATCGCATAGTATTGGCTTTACAAAATCCATGCTCTTTGGATCGTAAATGTGTTTGATTACCCAAGCCTTCTTGGCTTTAGAAAATTCTAACCGATACTTGTTGAGATCCTCATCTGTTAATGTGCTATCAGTACCCATGTATTGCACATGCTGACGTCCTACATTGTAGTTGTGGTCTAGGGCTGCCAGTTCTGTGCGTGCAAGCATTGAGTCATAATAAAAAAGTAACCTCTTTGGTCGATATTTTAATACATTGCTGTGGTATACCTCCAACATGCCTGTATGGCAGAAAAGTGATAAATGTCTAAGATCTCGCAGGAGTGTTGGGTTTTGTACAATACATTTCAGTATTGTATGTGGCAGTGAATTGGGTATAAGCCACTTAGTATCCTCAGGTAAGTGTGAGTGCTCACAACGAGCCAGCCCAAAGTCTGTCTGCCATTCATGTACATTACTAACATGGTGTCCAACCGCAAGCCATTTTCCCACTAAAATTTCAGGATCTTCTCTACAATTTTTTGAGCACCACCAAAGATGGTTTTTAATAGGTGCAACCCACTGCGCTAGTATATTACAATTTTTTTGTTTAGAAGCCGCAAATATCTTTTGACCAACTGTCTTTGCCACGTGCCAAATATCAAATTGATGCAATATATTTGGATATTCATCATGCAATATTTTTCGGATCCCAATGTGACGATCTGTAGCTATTATTCTAACATTTAAATTGCTCTGCAGAAGATCTTCTAGGGTTTGTCTAAAAGCAAATTTTTCAAGACTCACAGAGCTGAGTGATGGCACAACTTGTTGTATGTTGAAGCCAACAATTTTTTGGGTGGTCACCTCCATCATTGTATATGTACAATATTTGGCTGAAAAGCCTGGGCTGTCAGCCTGGCCATCACCTGCTACACATAAAGGCAAATTTGCTAAAGATTGGCTCACTTTTTCCTTTTCAAGTACCCAGTGGTGGTGAATTGTGGGGAACAGAAATTTTTTTTGTATGCGATAGTAGGTAGATTTTGAAATCATGTGGATGTTCAATATATTAAAAAAATGACTAATTTTCTGGAAGCTAGAACCACTCATGAGAACACTACTTGCTAGTAAAGCATTACCTACAGCCATTCTATTAATAATTGGTTGGCTGTGCCATAAAGTTGCAGTGTGTCCTTCAGAGCAAACAACTTCAACCGTTAACATAGAGCCTAATGTTTTAAATTGTACACAGGTCAAGTCTGCATGACATCTACGCCGATACTGGCACGGAATAAGCTGAATTAGCTGGTACAAACAGCTTTTAAAAACAATGAATTTTTCTTCACTCACAGGATTAATTTGCTGTATAACAAGTGGTTCATGTGTGTTGTGGCTTGAAAAATCATCTGTAACTAAGTCTTCATCACTACTAGTGTCGATATCAGATTCTTCATCTTCATCCTCTATAGATTCCTCGTCAATATCAAATGAAGAATCATCCTGTGATGCATTAGGGGTATAAATTGGGTTAGCTAATTCATCCAGTAACTTACTTAGATTTGTTAGTGGACTTGTGTTTGACTGTGGAGAGTTTTCAGATTTCCTGTCAATAACACTCAATAATGGACTCTGTTTAGATGGTGTAGAGGTTATTTGATTTGGTGAAATTGCTGGTACATTAATTGGAGATATTGTTAGTGGAGATGTAGGAGTTGACAAAATGTTTTCATAATGTGTAGGTTGTTCTCTTAAAACATTTGTGACATCTTCCATAGTGTGATCCTCTGTATTAGTGTCAATTTCGTAATCTGAAGTTAGCAACCCTTTATCATGGATATTTATTTGATGTGCTTTTAATTTTGTTGCAATATTTGGTTTAGGCAGTGGTGCCCCTAAAATGTTGCAGTTTATAGCCACTGATTTTGAAAACCGTTGTGACTGTGTTTGGGAGCTAGAATTTTTTTTGCCAAACATGGGTTCAGTTCCAGTAGCTCGACATGTATGGCCAAGGAACACATCTGTATTTATACCTTTGTCAACCATTTTTGGTTTAGGTATATTTCCAACAAATGTATTTCCAGCAGAAGACTGGAAATTATAGGGCACAACCTGAACATTTTTTGGAATGCATGCATCTGATGCACTAGCTTGAGACTGAGAATGGTCAGTGTTGTCTAAAGTTCTTTTCCTTTTGCAAGGTCTTTTTCCATGTTTTACACTGCTGGTGGAGGTAAACGCTTGTTCCGTGTTAAACAGTGTAGGGATAGCTTTGGGGCGAAGGCGGCGTCTGGTTCCAGCATATATAAACTGATCTTCAGTGAAATGTTTGGAACACATTCGAAAGTTGTCATTGCTGTTTTGTGAAAATATTTTTTCCACCAAGTCTTCCAGGTCTGTAAATTTTTCTGGCACCTGTTGTAGCCAGCATCTTATTCCATCCTTGTCTCTTGGAAAAACATGCATGTTTACTTTTTTATCTTTTGTCTGCCAGGTGTTATGACAACCTTTTATAATGCATGAAGGCATGGTAGTAGATTTTGGACAAGCCTAAAAATATATATCTATAAATAAATAAATATATTAAACAGATTTTAGAGAGAGACCAGTATGGTATTCAATATTTATCAACAATATATATGCATTGGCTAAGGGGTACTCTTTGCAATTAGGGAGAGCTCCTAATATGTGTGCTACTTGTGTGCAGTATTGTAGGCCCGATGATACCCCTCTGGGAATCATGAATTATAGAGAGAGACAGAGATGTAAAAGGACCAACTTTCTAACGTAACTACAAATGTTCGCTTGTGATAAAAAGGACAATGTCAGGGCTGTTTCTGACGAACATGTGCCGTGCACTCATGTGTGAGTGTGATCCTCCGTTCTGGACACTGCTCATCTTGGAGGAGCAATCGGCATTATACTGATGCTATGTGCCTGTGCATGACCTTATTGCTACAGAATCATACATATATAAAGCTGTCAGTATGATCCTGTAGCATTAAGGTCATGCAGAGGCATATAGCATTATGAATCAGTATAATGTCATGCGCACCTGCAAGATAAGTGGTGTCCAGAATGGAGAATCTCACTCACACATGGTGTGTGATTGCCATACTGCACATGGTCATCTGAAACAACCCTAAACCTAAAAGCAAATAAATGTTAGTATTTTGTGGTCTGAAAATATCTGCAAAATACAGATACAGGACTTGTGCATGCTGCATTTTCATAATATAACTGCTTATTCTTGTCTGAAAAACAGACAAGAATAGCATGTGCCTAGGGCGCCAGAAACTTGGGTTTAAGCACAATAGTGTGTGCTGTTGCAAGTCCCCTTCATGAATTCAATAGTATCCTTAGGATGGCGATGCTGTCTACTACTGCGGCAGAGCATGGGAGCCGATGGTTCCCTGCCCCACAGTTCACCCTCATATGCCTTAGGCCTACCTGAGGCCTAGAAGGCCAGAGGCCTATAAAGCAGAAGATCCTGATATAGGTGGGTGTTTTATCATCGTCTCAACTGCCTGCGCCAGGGCGCAGTGCATTGATGTCAGTGCACTACATGCCCCTCTTCATCAAATAATCCAAGGCTGGAAAATTACTGTTGGAATCGAGGAGCCTGGGAACAAGATTCTCGGTGAGTAATATTTTTTAATGTTCTTTAATGCAGACATTACTGGGGGAGGAAAGGGCACTATGGAATAAATTTCAACCAGGGCTACTGGAGGAGAACTGTGGAGAACAAAAGTGGAAAGATCATAACGTTGGCGACCGCTAGCACAGGGGGTTATTAAGACCGGCGTATAAGAGCCTTTCAGGGGACATTATTTGTGGGGATATTATATAGGCATTATTATTGGGAGCACGAAGAGGGGAAGAATTACTGGTGGCATTTTAGGGAACATTATTATTATTAGGCCATAACTATTGCTGGAGGCACTATACTGGATGTATTATGACTAGGGGCACTATGTAGGCATAATACGGGCCGTATTATCACTATGGGGGCAATATCTTTTCTGCAGGATAGCATTTGGGGCTATTGGGGAGCACAGAGGGCAAAATATTGTTGGTGACAGCAGGATGACACTGTTGGGGCACTAGGATGGGAAGTTTGTGTTGAGATGGTGGAAGGATGATGAAAAAGTTAGGAATCTAATATGTCCATGTTGCAAACTCTGCAAAAATAAGATGTGGCTGAAATAATTTGTTGTGGTATTTGGTTCTGCTGAGGCAGTATATTGTGCTGCACTGTGGTATTTGGCTCTGCTGGGGCAGTATATTGTGGTGCACTGTGGTATCTGGTTCTGCTGAGGCAGTATATTGTGCTGCACTGTGGTATTTGTTTCTGCTGGGGCAGTATATTGTGCTGCACTGTGGTATTTTTTTTCTGATGAGGCAGTATACTGTGCTGCACTGTGGTATTTGGTTCTGCTGGGGCAGTATTGTGCTGCACTGTGGTATTTGTTTCTGCTGGGCGTTATTGGCTGCACTGTGGTATTTTCTGCTGCGGCAGTATATTGTGCTGCACTGTGGTATTTGTTTCTGCTGGGGCAGTATATTGTGCTGCACTGTGGTATTTTTTTTCTGATGAGGCAGTATACTGTGCTGCACTGTGGTATTTGGTTCTGCTGGGGCAGTATATTGTGCTGCACTGTGGTATTTGTTTCTGCTGGGGCAGTATATTGTGCTGCACTGTGGTATTTGTTTCTGCTGCGGCAGTATATTGTGCTGCACTGTGGTATTTGTTTCTGCTGCGGCAGTATGTTGTGCTGTTCTTTGGTATTTTGTTTTACTGGGGCAGTATATTGTGCTTCTTCATGGTATTTGGTTCTGGTGAGGCAGTATAATTTGTTGCAATATGATATTTGATTCTGCTGCATGACCTAATACCAAAGTGTTGCACAATATACTTCCCCTCTATGGTTTTCCTTGCCACATCTGCGTATTAGCACCACCTACTTAGCGGCCATATGTCCCAGTCAAAATGTATGTGTGTCAGAAACCAGATTTGTACAAAGGGCCCTATTGATCATGTGTATACATTTTATTTTGGTTGTAGTAATCACATAAAAGGAAAATTCCTTTCAGATATTCTCCAGCTGTACTTACATTCCGTGTGTGAGGTGAATAAACTAGGTGGAAAAGTTCTAACCATGTTATCAGTATTTAGGGTGGGCTATTTTCAGTCCAATATATCAAATCACGTGAATTATGCTATTTAGCTACAATAGCATTCTAATATGGGGTCACCGTAGCATTGTGGAGAATAAAATACAGCAAAACATTCAGATACTTCTGGTCCCCCTTTAAAGTAAAACTATGGATCCTCGCAGGGAGTGTAAGCATGAATGGGATCTATTTGTCATAAATTACTGCTACATGTAGGTAGTAATGAATGGAGAACTCTTATTAGGAGGAGATATTTCTGTGAGGTAAAACTATGGATCTTCACAGGGAGAATAAACATGAATGGGATCTATTTGTCACATAAATTACTGCTGGGTAGTAATGAATGGAGAACTGCCATTACAAACAGATCATTCTGTGAGGTAAAGTTATTGATCCTCACAGGGAGAATAAGCATGAATGGAATCTATTTGTCACATAAATTACTGCTATGTACTGTAGTAATGAATGGAGAACTGTCATTACAAGCAGATCTTTCTGTGATGTAAAACTATGGATCCTCACAGGGAGAATAAACATGAGTGGGATCTCTTTGTCACAAATACTGCTAGCTAGTAATGAATTGAGAACTCTCATTAGGAGGAGATCTATTTCTGTGAGGTAAAACTATCAATCCTCACAGGGAGAATAGACATGAATGGGATCTATTTGTCATAAATTACTGCTAGGTAGTAACAAATGGAAAACTGTCATTACCAGCAGATCTTTCTGTGAGGTAAAACTATCGATCCTCACAGGGACAGTAAACATGAATAGAATCTATTTGTCACATAAATTACTGCTATTTAGTAATGAATGGAGAACTGCCTTTACAAGCAGATCCTTCTGTGAGGTAAAACTATCCATCCTCACAGGGAGAGTAAGCATGAATGGGATCTGTTTGTCATAAATTACTGCTAGCTAGTAATGAATGGAGAACTGCCATTACAAACAGATCCTTCTGTGAGGTAAAGTTATCGATCCTAATAGGGAGAATAAGTATGAATGGAATCTATTTGTCATATAAATTACTGCTATGTAGTAATGAATGGAGAACTTTCATTAGGAGAAGATCTTTCTGTGATGTAAAACTATGGTTCTCACATGGAGAGTAAACATGAATGGGATCTATTTGTCACATAAATTACTGCTAGCTAGTAATGAATGGGGAACTGTCAGTAAAAGCAGATCCTTCTGTGATGTTAAACTATGGATCCTCACAGGGAGAATAAACATGAGTGGGATCTATTTGTCATAAATTACTGCTAGCTAGTAATGAATGGAGAACTGTCATTAGGAGGAGATCTTTCTGTGATGTAAAACTATTGACCCTCACAGGGACAGTAAACATGAATGGAATCTATTTGTCACATACATTACTGCTATGTAGTAATGAATGGAGAACTCTCATTAGGAGGAGATATTTCTGAGGTAAAACTATGGATCCTTACAGGGAGAGTAAGCATGAATGGGATCTATTTGTCATATAAATTACTGCTGGGTAGTGATTAATGCAGAATTGTTAGTAAAAGCAGATCCTTCTGTGAGGTAAAACTGTCGATCCTCATAGGGAGAGTAAGCATGAATTGGATCTGTTTGTCATATAAATTACTGCTATGTAGTAATAAATAGAGAGCTGTCATTAGGAGGAGATATTTCTGTGAGGTATAACTATCGATCCTTACAGGGAGAATAAACATGAGTAGGATCTATTTGTCCTATAAATTACTGCTATGTAGTAATGAATGGAGAACTCTCATTAGGAGGAGATATTTCTGTGAGGTAAAACTATCGATCCTTACAGGGAGAATAAACATGAGTGGGATCTATTTGTCATATAAATTACTGCTAGGTAGTTATTAATGGAGAATTGTCAGTAAAAGCAGATCTTTTTTGAAGTAAAACTATTGATCCTCACAGAGAATAAACATGAGTGGGATCTATTTGTCATATAAATTACTGCTATGTAGTGATTAATGCAGAATTGTTAGTAAAAGCAGATCCTTCTGTGAGGTAAATCTATCGATCCTCACAGGGAGAGTAAGCATGAATGGGATCTATTTGTCATATAAATTACTACTAGGTAGTGATTAATGGAGAATTGTCAGTAAAAGCAGATCCTTCTTTGAGGTAAATCTATCGATCCTCACAGGGAGAGTAAGCATGAATGGGATCTATTTGTCATATAAATTACTACTAGGTAGTGATTAATGGAGAATTGTCAGTAAAAGCAGATCCTTCTTTGAGGTAAAGTTATCGATCCTCACAGGGAGAATAAACATGAGTGGGATCTCTTTGTCACAAATACTGCTAGCTAGTAATGAATTGAGAACTCTCATTAGGAGGAGATCTCTTTCTGTGAGGTAAAACTATCAATCCTCACAGGGAGAATAAACATGAATGGGATCTATTTGTCATAAATTACTGCTAGGTAGTAACAAATGGAAAACTGTCATTACCAGCAGATCTTTCTGTGAGGTAAAACTATCGATCCTCACAGGGACAGTAAACATGAATAGAATCTATTTGTCACATAAATTACTGCTATTTAGTAATGAATGGAGAACTGCCTTTACAAGCAGATCCTTCTGTGAGGTAAAACTATCCATCCTCACAGGGAGAGTAAGCATGAATGGGATCTGTTTGTCATAAATTACTGCTAGCTAGTAATGAATGGAGAACTGCCATTACAAACAGATCCTTCTGTGAGGTAAAGTTATCGATCCTAATAGGGAGAATAAGCATGAATGGAATCTATTTGTCATATAAATTACTGCTATGTAGTAATGAATGGAGAACTTTCATTAGGAGAAGATCTTTCTGTGATGTAAAACTATGGTTCTCACATGGAGAGTAAACATGAATGGGATCTATTTGTCACATAAATTACTGCTAGCTAGTAATGAATGGGGAACTGTCAGTAAAAGCAGATCCTTCTGTGATGTTAAACTATGGATCCTCACAGGGAGAATAAACATGAGTGGGATCTATTTGTCATAAATTACTGCTAGCTAGTAATGAATGGAGAACTGTCATTAGGAGGAGATCTTTCTGTGATGTAAAACTATTGCCCCTCACAGGGACAGTAAACATGAATGGAATCTATTTGTCACATACATTACTGCTATGTAGTAATGAATGGAGAACTCTCATTAGGAGGAGATATTTCTGAGGTAAAACTATGGATCCTTACAGGGAGAGTAAGCATGAATGGGATCTATTTGTCATATAAATTACTGCTGGGTAGTGATTAATGCAGAATTGTTAGTAAAAGCAGATCCTTCTGTGAGGTAAAACTGTCGACCCTCATAGGGAGAGTAAGCATGAATTGGATCTGTTTGTCATATAAATTACTGCTATGTAGTAATAAATAGAGAGCTGTCATTAGGAAGAGATATTTCTGTGAGGTATAACTATCATCCTTACAGGGAGAATAAACATGAGTAGGATCTATTTGTCCTATAAATTACTGCTATGTAGTAATGAATGGAGAACTCTCATTAGGAGGAGATATTTCTGTGAGGTAAAACTATCGATCCTTACAGGGAGAATAAACATGAGTGGGGATCTATTTGTCATATAAATTACTGCTAGGTAGTTATTAATGGAGAATTGTCAGTAAAAGCAGATCTTTTTTGAAGTAAAACTATTGATCCTCACAGAGAATAAACATGAGTGGGATCTATTTGTCATATAAATTACTGCTATGTAGTGATTAATGCAGAATTGTTAGTAAAAGCAGATCCTTCTGTGAGGTAAAACTATCGATCCTCACAGGGAGAGTAAGCATGAATGGGATCTATTTGTCATATAAATTACTACTAGGTAGTGATTAATGGAGAATTGTCAGTAAAAGCAGATCCTTCTTTGAGGTAAAGTTATCGATCCTCACAGGGAGAATAAACATGAATGGGATCTATTTGTCATAAATTACTGCTAGGTAGTAATGAATGGAGAACTGTCAGTAAAAGCAGATCCTTCTGTGAGGTAAAACTATCGATCCTCACAGGGAGAATAAACATGAGTGGGATCTATTTGTAATAAATTACTGCTGGGTAGTGATTAATGCAGAATTGTTAGTAAAAGCAGATCCTTCTATGAGGTAAAACTATGGATCCTCACAGGGAGAATAAACATGAATAGGATCTATTTGTAATAAATTACTGCTATGTAGTAATGAATGGAGAACTGTCATTAGGAGGAGATCTTTCTGTGAGGTAAAACTATCGATCCTCACAGGGAGAATAGGCATGACTGGGATCTATTTGTCACATAAATTACTGCTAGCTAGTAATGAATAGAGAACTGTCATTACAAGCACATCTTTCAGTGATGTAAAACTATCGATCCTCACAGTGAGAGTAAGCATGAATGTGATCTACCTGTCATGTAAATTACTGCTATGTAGTAGTGAATGGAGAACTGTCATTAGGAGGAGATCCTTCTGTGAGGTAAAACTATCGATCCTTATAGTAGCACTGACCAGTATTCCTTATCTGCAGCTGACTTTGACTGACTGTCACAGGTAACAGATCACTCCGCTCCCCTGAGTGAGGGAACTCAACTGCGCATGTTCGGCCTGTATTACTGTATTACTGACAAGGACGCAGAAATCAGAAAATATGAAAACAGTAGATGGCGCTATACACTTAGCTTTTATTGAATATCTCAAGAACAATAAATCTTTTTTAACAACATGTCATTGCAAAAATGGTCAGATCCAGGTGCTCTTTCAGAAAACTCAGAATATTTTTGGTGGGACAACCCCTTTAAGCGCTGCTCCGGCTCCACACATGTATAGCGTTAGCACGGATCCGTTGGCACCCTTTAGGTGCCGGATCCGTGCTAACGCTAGTGTGAAAGTAGCCTAAAGTAGTTGTCTCACTTCAGCAAATAGCATTTTTTATGTAGAGAAAGTTAATACAAGCCACTTACTAATGTATTGTTATTAGTCAGAAATGACTGGTTTGATTCATTTTTCCCACACATTATACACTGCTGACAGATACAAAGTGGCCAGGTGCTGATGTGCATGTTTATGTATTTTCCCATGTCCATGCCACCAGAGAGACTGGCACTAATTCCTATAGTGTGCAAGCATGGCCACCGCAGCTGGATTATAGAGTGGTCATAACCTCTGGAAACAAGCAGTGTATAATGTGATGGAAAAATGAATCCAGCTAACAAAGGAAGCAATATGGACAATCACAATACATTAGTAAGTGCCTTGTATTAACTTTCTCTTTCTCTGCATTCCACTAAGGCCTCCGCACACGTCCATATAGGGGTATACAAATTGTGGATTCACAAAATATGGATGCAACTCATGTGCGTCCTGCAATTTTCAGAGGACAAGAATAGGACAGGTTTTATAATTTGCGGCCTGGCTGTACAGATGCAAACAGCACACTGATGACGTCAGAAGTTAATGGTTCCATGTGCGATTCACAAAAAACACAGATCAGACACGTTTTAAAAATATGTGTACATGAGTTTTTTATTTAACATTTTCAACAGTTTGTCTTCTACAGTTTTCAGTTTCAATGCCTCTGCACACTTTTGCTTCTGCTTCCCAGTAAATTCTATCTGAGAGCTGCTCGATCTGGAATCCATATCTCTAGTTTTCTGACAGCTCACAGATCCTCACTTAAAGGGCTTATGCACACAAACGTGTGCATTCAGTGCCCGTGGTGTGGACCGCAATTTGCAGTCCACAAAGCACGGGCACTGACATTGGGGCCCCCACATGCGGATTGTGGACCCATTCATTTGAATGGGGTCCGCAATCCGCATCTGATGGTCCGCACTGCAAAAAAGTAGTGCATGCGCTACTTTTTTGCGGTGCGGAGGCATGGCCAAAAACACCACGGAAGCGCGCCGGAGTGCTTCCGTGGTATTCCGATCTGTGCCTCCGCTCCGCATCTCCCGGTTTTCAGACCCATGTGTGCATGACCCCAAAGGCAGATTTACCCCACACAATCAGGAATGAATGCTACTGTGAATGCTTGTTCGTGATGATCAGAATGTGTAAAGGTGCCATAGATTACCTGATGAATGAGCAAAACACATGTTAATCAGGTGAAATGATTTTTCATGCAGCATATTAAATCATTGTTTCTTGGTAGCAGGTCGTGCTCAGTTTTGGGTTAACGGACACAGGGGGTAATTTATTAAGACCAGTCTTAATAACCCCTATATCTAGCGGTGGATCCTCTGTAGTTATGAAGAGACGCAGGCCTCTACATAACTTCAGCGCATCCAGTGCCTTGCTTCCTTGCTGGCTTACATTTAGACAATTTTTTATGCCTAAAATGGGGGTAGAAAATGATGAATGAGATGGGCTTGCTGGCCTGTCACCTTCCACGCCCCCAGCACCTCCACTTTTTTAGACCTGGCGTAAGTGGGGAAAGTCGCAGATTGCAGAGCAACTAACCATTGCGCTGCAATCTGGGCCAGAAATACACCTAATATAGGCATATTTCTGAATAATAAATGACCCCCCATAGTTTTTTAGTCAAGAAACACCATATTAAGGGGGTAGTCTGTAGGGTCACAAGTCAGGTGGTTAATAAGGGCAGTTATGCCTCTTTCTGTAGATACCAGCATGAGGTGGACTGTATCCACATGCATCATTTGAGACATTGGCCAGTGAAGGGAGTTTACCTAGGAAAACGCTTTGTAAAATGAAACCGGGTCCCTTCCTGTGATCTTTGAAAAAAAAGGCACAAAAAATAAAAAGCACAAAAAATAATACACTGTGCACCCCTGCAGAAGCTGTGTCCCAATGACTCTTTAGTGGAACAAAAGAAGGACATGGAGGCAGTGCCAATAATGTAGTGAAGAATAAAAGGTTCTTTTAATCCATGTTGTGGCAATGCAAACACATGCTTTTGAATCACTTCTGTTAGCTGTAGAATGACTGTGAGTCACTATTATGCTCAGTTCACACTTCAATTATTTGGTCAGTTACAGGTCAAAAACACAGAATACCTGCTTTATCTGAGAGTAGTATTGGCTCCTGATTTTACAGTAACTGCGGCAATTAACTGACCAAATAACTGAAGTGTGAACTCAGCCTTACAGGTCAATATACCGTAAGCGTCAGGTATAATGTACTTAACCATGCAGTGGCCCAAGATTATAATATAGTGGGAAAAAGCTGTCTCATTTCATTGTTTCTGGGGTGTCCAAATTGATTGCTAGATAGATTGATAGATAACCTACTGTATTTTGTTAGCCACTGATGCAAGTAGTGGCCCCATGACATTAGTGGGGATGGTGTCAGCAGAAAGTTTGAGTTGGAGTCACTGTTTATTTTTCCATTCTTCTGATCCCTCAGAAGAACAACCTTAAAAAAAAAGGATCCTGTCTTTTGAGCATCCACCTTCACATGGTCAGTATTTGGTCAGTAATTGATCAGTATTTGTAAGGCTAAATCAAGAGTGGGTCCAAAACAGAGATGACATGTGATGAAAACATCTTCTGTGTCTTGGACTCACTCCTGCTTTTGGCTTCCCAATCCTGATGAAATCCTGATGCAAAATAATGACTGTATGATTAAGGCCTTGGAGATCATTAGGAGTCATGACGTGCAGAGAGGATGAACAGGACAGACTGTGACAATGTGGTGCTGTGGCAATGGAGACTGAATACAACAGATGAATACAACAGAATCTTAACCACATTCCCACCTCCTCTCTGTACTTCATGTCTCCTCACGAACTCCATTCCTACAGATATTCAGCGGAAGATGATGAGTCAGCTCTTTAGCTCAGTGTTATGAAGTAACTTTATAATTAGCGAAATGTACTTGATAATCTATTTATAATAAAATAATATTTAAGTATTTTCCTTTTTTTTTTAATTCCCAGAGAACCCCTTAACCACCTAACTGTTCTGCCCGAGTCCAGCTCGGGCAGTGTGAAAAGTAGCTAACTGCAGGGGGGAGGGCTGCTTTAGATGGTGATATCTCCTCAATGGTAGCAGCTAGAAACATGCAATTGGTCTTGTCTGAAAGCTGACAGTATATGCTTTAATATAAGACCAAAACAAAGAAACAGAGGAGAAATCACTGTTAGAAATCAAGTCGGGAATAATCGCGAGTGAAACCTGTTTTTACTTTCATTTCCAGCTGCATTCACAGCATCCTGATTTCTATCAATGATATCTTTCTCTGTCCTGAACATATTGCTGTCATTTTTGTATTGTTTGAAAGCTTTGAATATCTTCTTTCAAACAAGATCAGTTGCATGTTTCTAGCTCCTACCATTCAGGAGATCGCAGCATCTAAAGCAGCCCTCCCCCATGCAGCTAGCTACTTTTCCCACTGCTGGAGCTCCACTCTGGCAAAACAGTTAGGGGGTTAAGAGAGAATTTTATGCCAGAATTGTGCTGCAGTTTTGGTGCTAAAGTAGCATATTAGGCTATGCCCCTTTTACATGGAGTCACACCTCTTTTCCCAGTAAGTCACACCCATTGTCAAGCTTGCTGCAGAGAAGTTACCAAGGGCTAGATGCATCAATTTGCTCCAAAATGTGCTAAATTGTGCCAAATTTTGGCACAATTTATGAGTGTGTGTACATTCACTGGCATGCATTGGCCCACATTTACTAATGCCAGGGTACATAGACGCTTTCATAAACTATGCCAAAATTGGGCTCAATTTGTCGCAAACTGGTACAATCTGGCATATTTTTCACAGAAATTGGTGCATCTAGTTCTTGAGAAATTCTTTGCACCTGTCTCATCAAAGGAGCATGGCTTACCAGAGAAGGAGTTTGTGTATTCATGGCTAAGGGGGCATTACCTAAAATATGAAATTTAACGACAAAATTACGGCACAATTTTCTTGCACAATTCTGTCTCAAAGTAAGCCAACCTATATTTGGTATAGAGTTATACAAAAGTGTCTAGCTATGTTTAGCACACATGATACATTACCCTCAAAATGTCTCATCTTGTTATCAGTGAATGCTGCAACTTATAGTGAAAAAGATAGACCATTGACTATAATCTACTATTATTGATTCTTGTGCACGTTGTCACTGTGTATTTGAATGCAACTTTCCTACCAGGATTGTTAGCTTTTTTAAAGACACTGTGTGTGTCGGATCTCATTGTTATTCCTTATCTGTGGGGCAGCACTGCATACATCATCAGCAAATTAAAGGAATTGGATTCCATTGCATTGTGTGTGAGTTTCACCCCTCCCTTTAATTTTGTTGTATTTCCCTTGCTTGCTTTCAAGTAGTTTTGGTAATTTGGAGGTCAGATGAAAGTCACAGCAAATGAACGTATTCTTCGATCAATATCAAGGAACAAACTCCTAAGCTGTGTATTTGTACAGGATTCTCCTGCGTGCAGATTCTATGATAAAGAGACCGCATGCTAGACTTTACCACTCACCAGCACACTCTCGTTAGAATATACACTGTCAATCAAACACAATTCTGTGCCTTTGCAATATTACTTTCAATCAGTTCTCCAATCTGGATCCATAATTTGCTTTAGAGAGAAGAGAAGAAGAGGCAAGTTAATTTGGCCAGATACCTGCTGTGCCACTCCTGATAAGACATGGGAACGTCTCATTATACCAAAATATTGTAAATATCAAAGCTGTTTTACAGTAGTTGTTTTCTACCATGCAAATGGTATGTGACTTTTCACAAAAAATATGCCATGAATAACTACACCAGGGTAAGAGCGTGTATAACAGAGGTAGACCATACAGCTGCTATGTTGGCCTTGAAAAGAGGGGGTCCAGCATTGGTGCCAAGTAGCTAGAACCTACAGGTCTCCCCTAAACACAGGACTTGGTGGGATATTGGAAAGATTGTTGAGGGGAAAACAAACTCTAGACCTTTCTTCCTTGGGTGGCAAAATCAGTGCCATTATAGGGGATTTAGATTTTGCCATGGGTCTCCATCTTTTCTGTGTACACGACTATACAAGAGAACAGCCTTATTTCATGCCATATCTATTTCCTTACAGTGGAAATATGTTTCACTGATTTGAGGTTATTGATAGTGTTGAGCGAACATGTTCTGCCCAATACACTATTCGGCCGAACATGGCGGTGCTCGGGACCACGCGGTATTTGGCCAAATACCACGTGTGCTCGAGCGCCATGCTCGAGTCACCTCAGCACACGCTAATTAGCCAATTAGCGTGCGGGGAGGGATGGCATTCAGTGTAATGCCAGTAGCCATCTTAGCTAGAGAGAGCTGCTGCATGCAGGGACAGACACTGTAGAGAGAGAATCACGCTAGCCAGGGATAGAAATCGCTAACCAAAGACCCAAAGCCCTTTTAAGGGCTATTATATCTGTCACAAACCTATTTTTTTATTTTGAGAACTTTAAAGGTGGTGAAAATAGCGCTAGGTGGCCTGCTATTAACGCCACATGTGCTGCTGCAGCAAGGAGGGACATACACTGTAGGGAGAGAAGCACACTAGGCAGGGATAGAAATCACTCAAAAAAGACCCAAAAGCCCTTTTAAGGGCTATTATATCTGGCACAAAGCAATATTTTATTATTTTTGGGGTGTTTAAAGGTGGTGAAAATAGCACTAGGTGGCCTGCCATTAATGCCACATGTGCTGCTGCTGCATGCTGTAGGATACTCTCTGTATACTATATACCTGACATACTTTGCTATAGTTTCTGCTGTTAAGCCCGCAGTACTTCTTTTGCGTCTTGCTGTATAACATTTGCGCAAGGAGGGACTTGTGTAGGGATAGAATTTCTATAGGCAGGGTGAGTATCATTGTTCAAAAGACACAAAAGTCTATTGTGAAATACATCTGCTTTTTTTTTTTTTGGGGTGGCAAAAAACACCCCAAGTGTGCCCTGTCAGTAACGCTAGGTGCACAGCGTATTACAACCGTTCAAAAGTCTATGTAGCTGACATCCATTGTTACATTTAACACCGATAATTTAGGCCGCAGTTCCTCATTTGCGTCTGCAGTTTAATTTGCCCAAGGAGGGAATTAAACTATAGGGATAGGATTTGGGTAGGTAGAAAGATTGTCTCTGTTCGAAAAAGACCAAAGTTCATTGTGAAATACGTATGCTTTTTTCTTTTATGGCAAAAAAACCCTCAAGTGTGCCCTGTCAGTAACGCTAGGTGCACAGCGTATTACAATCGTTCAAAAGTCTCTGTAGCTGACATCCGTTGTCACATTTAATACCGTTAATTTAGGCCGCAGTTCCTCATTTGCGGCTGCTCTATAACGTTTGCGCATTCAGAATATTGGACATTCGTTTAAATTTTTCTGATCATACAGTTAATAAAAATCTGCAATACTGTAGTTGTGACCAAGTTGCATATATACTATACAATATGCACAAGGCGAGCACTAAGGGACGGGGAAGTGGGTGTGCTGCTGATGGTGAACGCAGAGGCCATGGCTCTGGGCACGGTGAAACTGTGCCTGCTGGCAGAGCCCAAGAAACAAAGTCATCCAAAACTCCTCGCTTCATGTCACAGTTTGCAGGGTGGTGCAAGACACAACTCTTGTCACCACACCAGTGGAACCAGGTAGTCGGTTGGGTTTCAGCTGATAATGCTTCCAGTCAGTTCAGCATCACTCCCTCTTCCACAAAGTCCAGTCTCAGTAGCCAAGAGTCTGGGCAACTGCATCCTCACCCTGATCCTCCTTCCTCCCACCATACAGAGTCTGGGCAAAGAAGAGATCCCACATTGGGATATTCCAAGGAGTTTTTTTAATCACCGTTCCTTGGCTTGGGCCTCTCGCCAAGGCCGCTTGAAGTGGGATATGAGGAGATATTGTGCCCTGATTCCCAACCTATTGAGCAAACACAGTCTGAAGAAGAGGACGGTGGGGAGCGACAAGTATTTTCTCCCGAGGTGGCTGATGATGAAGAGACACAGTTGCCAATAAGTCAAGGGCAATTAGTGTCTCAAGAGGTTGTGGATGAGGATGAGACGCAGTTAAGTCAGGTTCTTGTTAGTTCACCATTTCAGGAGGAGGAGCAGAGTGAGGATGTGGAAGAGGAGGTGGTGGACGATGAAATAGCTGACCCAACCTGGGAAGGTGGCAAGCCGAGCGAGGACAGCAGTACAGAGGGGGAGGGATCTGGAGCACCGCAACAGGCTGGAAGAGGTAGTGGGGTGGCAAAAGGGAGAAGGAAGGCCATGCCAACCAGGCCCGCAACTGTTCCCCGGAGCAACCCCTGGCAGCAAGCTCCCTTGCCAAGGGTTAGGTGTTCCGCAGTCTGGCAGTTTTTTGAGGAAAGTGCTGATGATAAACGGTTAGTAATTTGTAACCTGTGCCGTACCAAGATGAGCAGGGGCGTAAACACCAGCAACCTGACCACAACCAGCATGATCACCACATGGCAGCAAAGCACCCTAAAAGGTGGGCCGAACGCCTGGGTCCACGATCTGTGTCTGCAGGTCACACCACTGCCTCCTCTTCCCCTCTGTTACCTGTAGTCCAAGACGCAGGCCCAGATGCCTCCCGCCCTGCACCTGGAGACGGAGACGGTTGCCAATGCTACACAGGGTAGCCATACCACGTTTACACCATCTCTTTGGCATGGATGGGCTGAAGAGGATGAAGAGGACGAGGAGGATATTGAGAGTCATGTGCCTGGTGGGGAGAGTGAAGCCTTGTCTGTTGGGACTCTGGCACACATGGCTGATGCTATGCTGCCTTTCCTGTGACCCTCGTGTTATACGCATATTAGGCAACACCAATTACTGGTTGTTCACCCTTCTCGACCCCCGCTACAAAGAGAACTTCCCATTTCTAATTCCTGTGGTGGAGAGGACAAGTAAAATGTTGCAATACCAGAAGGCCCTTGTCGAAAAATTGCTCCACAATTTCCATCTGACAACGCTGGCGGCAGAGTACGTAGTTCCTTGGCCACCCTAGGAGGGGAGATGAGGGGAACACACAGCAGTTCCACAAAAGGCAGGGCGACACTCTCCAAGGCCTGGGACAGTTTTATGACACCCCACCAGCACCCTCACCCTGATGAGCGGCCTAGTGTGACAAGGAGGGAAAGGTTTTGGAAGATGGTAAAGGAGTACGTAGCTGACCGTGTCAATGTCCTCAGCGATCCCTCTGTGCCATATATTTATTGAGTGTTTAAGCTGGACACGTGGCACAAACTGGCGCTCTACGTCTTGGAGGTGCTGGCCTGCCCTGCCGCGAGCGTTTTGTCTGAGCTGATATTTAGTGCCGCTGGGGGCATAATTACTGATAAGCGCATCCGCCTGTCAACTGACAATGCTGACAGGTTGACGCTTATCAAAATGAACAAGGCCTGGATTGCCCCTGACTTCTTTACTCCACCAGAGGAAACGGCTTAACATGAAGGAACCTTAAATCTGGCTTTTAGGGTGTATTGAATAAACTGTATTATCATGTACCCCTTCCTCTTCTCGTCCTCTTCCTCCATCATATGAAACTGCTTATTAGGCTGCCCTTGAAGTCCACCAGCTGGGCCTGCACCCGAACTTTTTAGCTGGTCAGCGCACCAGCTGGGCCTGCAACATAATTTTTTGGCCTGTCAGCTCACCAGCAGGCCCTCAACCATAATGTTTTACACGCTCAGCTCACCAGCTGGGCCTGCACCCTATTTTTTAGCCGGTCAGCTCACCAGCTGACCCTGCAACATAATTTTTTGGCCTGTCAGCTCACCAGCAGGCCCTCAACCATAATGTTTTACACGCTCAGCTCACCAGCTGGGCCTGCACCCTAATTTTTTAGCCGGTCAGTTCACCAGCTGGGCCTGCAACATAATTTTTTGGCCTGTCAGCTCACCAGCAGGCCCTCAACCATGTTTTACACGCTCAGCTAAGCGGTATGTCAAAAATAATTTTTAACACGCTCAGCTCTGCTACATGTCACTTCTAATGTTTCAGACGTTCAGCTAAGCGGCATACATTTTTTTGGCGGTCAGCTCGGCAGCCGCATGTGTCCCTTAAATTTTTTTTTAGGTCAGCTCGGCAGCAGAGTGTCACTGTTAAATCTTTTGGACGGTCTGCGCAGCAGCAGCAGCATGTCAACCCTATCTTTTTTGAGTGTCAGCAGCAGGCCATCAATGATAATTTTTCACGGGTGTGTCTGATGCCCTCCTTTATGTGTAATAAAGGGTGTATTGGAGTGCCTGATCCTTGTAATTTTTGGCAGCCCTTTCCCTTTGTGCATAGGCTTTATGAGTGTCGGAGTCCCACAATTATACCACAATGTGAATGAGGCCCTCCTTTATATGATATACTGGTTGTATGGGAGTGCCTCATCCGTGTAATTTTGGCAGCACTTGCGCTTAACGTACAAGTAAATCTATGTTTCCTAACAATATTTCCTGTAAAATCGATGTTATCTTGGGTTTTGGGGGGGTATTTTTGTCATTCTGTAAAAGTGGCGTAATAGTCGGACATCATCTTTAATAGCAGCGACTTCGGTGTCCAAGATGCATCCAGACATTCTCCCCATGTTGTTCCCTAACCATTTCAGTGTTTCCACAATTTTCTCACGTTTCCCTATCAACCAAACAGAGCAGGGGGTGCCTGGTCTTCTCCCATAGACTTCCATTATACTCGGGTGCTCGGCCGAGCACTCGAGCACCACCTAGTGTTCGGCCAGAGCACCCAAGCACTCGATCATCACTAGTTATTGATGGTAAACCCAAAACATGGTTTGATGGATCATGTGTTTATCTGGATATACAGTGCTGTAACCAATATTTTTCAGAGCTTGGAAAATGAAAATTGGCATACTATCATATACAGCATACAGGTGATGGAAAATTGTTTAATTGTTCTTTAATTTTAAGTTTATAAATATGAACCCAAGAATGGATCCAATATAGTATATTAACTGAAATATAATCGAAATATAATCATTGGCCATCTGCTGTTTTTGTCTATAACTGGTCATATGAATGCAGTGGTCCCACAAGTTACAATATTAAAGAACTCCCGCAAAAAATGTTATTCCATGTCCTGCTAGAAATGTACATGATGTAATCTGTAGTGAATGTCATTTTCTTACCAGTAGCTGAATTTTTGAGTTATATCATCCTGAAGTTTCTTATCTGTGTCATGTGACTAGGAATTAGACCCACCAACTCACATAGCACTTTATGTGTGGACAGGAAGTCTAATTTTCTATGCATTCCTATGGGAGCCTCACTTTCAGTCTCATAGGAATGAATAGAGAAGTGACTGGCTTGCTGTCCTGGGTCAGTTGGAGGTCAGGGAGTTGGTCACATGACGCAGCTACAATAAGAAGAAAGTGGAAACTCTCAATTTCAGCCTCTGATAAGAAAATGACATTCACTACAGATTATATCATGCGCCTTTCTAACAGGTCAGAGAATAAAATTTTTTGCGGGAGTTCTTCTTTAATGGATTCCAGGACAACCATTGTATGTTGAAACCATCGTAACTTGAGTAATCTGTTCCAAAACTCCAAAATGTCATTCAAGATAAGAGAAAATGAAGATTTAAGAAAAATAATCAGATAACTAAGTCAGATAAAACAAGTCCTTACATATAACAGTCAGTAATAGCTGCTAACTAGCAACTAATCCAGTTAATTTACCAGAGAAGTGGCCTTGAGTGGTTGGATCTGAGTCTGAGGCATTGTATGTTGAGTCGAGTTTCAACTTACGATGGGTCAGAAAAGACAATTGCATGTTGAAAATATTGTAACCTGATGCTATTGTATCTTGAGGGAGCACGATATCAGCAAAGTTATTAATATCAGAAATACGATTGTGAGCAGTAATGCATGAGTCAGGAAAACAAGGAGGTTGTACAGTGTGTACAGTTAGTAGATGTTAACATTCATTGAGTATTGCTTCTCTGCTGAGTCAGCAGATATGCAAGCTCCACATAGTAAAAGAGGTTGCCTAGTTCAACCAGTCACTGTGCAGGAAGAGCTGGCACAGGATTTCCAGTCTGCCCGGCAGAGCCAGCACCTCCTTTCTCTCTACACAATTTATGTCCTGCTCAGGGAGAAATAAATCAGAATTATTTTTAATAAAGTGCTGATCATTTTTAATCAGGTTTCTTTTACATTCCTGGCCTGCTAACTCCCAGGACTCTCGCTGCTCCCCTTCCTTGTCATCTAGGCTGGGAGATTCATCTCTCCCTTGCTAGCCGGAGGCTTTTAATATAGATAATAAGTATTAAATTAATACAAGTCAATGTATTCCTGGCCTGGATCTCTCTATTAGGTAGCATATTCAGTGTCTTCAGGACTTGGCCCAGAACTTTAGCAGTCACAAAGTGCCCTGAGTAGGTGGTAAGGCCAAAAACATATAGGCATTCTTTAGAAGAAAGATTTATACTTAAAGAGGACCTTTCACCACTCCTGCCATGCCTGTTTTAATATCTTCATGCATTCCCCATGTAATAACAATTCTGGAACATCTATTCTTATGGCTCTATGTTGTGCCATTCCTTTATTATTACTACTAGAAGTTATGAATGATTTGCTAGCTGTCTGCAGTAAGGGTACAGAGAGGAGGTAACAAGTTGGGGGGGTGTACCTGCACAGTCTGACATGGCAGCACTGATTGGATAGAGTGAGTCTGTGCAGGGACACCCCCCCAACTGGTTACCTCCTCTCTGTACCCTTACTGAAGGTTAATAGCAATTCATTCATAACTTCTAGTAGAAATAATAGAGGAATGGCACAACATAGAGACGTAAGAATAGATGCTCTAGAATTGTTATTACATGGGGAATGCATGAAGCTATTAAAACAGACATGTCAGGAGAGGTGAAAGGTCCTCTTTAACTTCATGTGACACAATATCATTTTCTGAGTTTATAGTCGAAATGTAACAAGAGATTATTCTTTGTGCCATTTGTCTTTTAAGAAAACAAAGCAATATTCAATTATTTTTCCTTTCTTATAGGGTAAATATAAGCAAATTTATGATTAATAAATTTCCCACTGTAGAAAATAACCTTTCCTGCTAAATTCAGGGGGCATCTCAGCACACTTTAATGATCATATACATCAAGATTGAATATATTATGTTTTTAAACTTATAGTCATCTAAAGTCTCATGTTATATCCAAAATATCGACTCCAATACAATAAACATTTTTTCCATGCAAAACTATTCAGAATTTTCTTGTTTAAGGTTAAACCTAATTATAAGAGTGAGAAGCTTTATTTGTTATGCGTGAAGCGTATTATTCCTTTATTATGTTTTTTTCCCTGAAAATGTGACAAGTATACAGTATCTCCAAAAAGGATGAGGGACCCTAGGACAAGTTATGGTACACAATTCATGTCTTTTGCTGGAAGAAAATGTCACTACTAAGGCTGGGACTACGTACATGGTGATCTTGGCCGCATCGGACATTGCATGACCAAGGATTGCTGTGTAACAGTGCAGCCATTGAGGCGAATTGGGTTGCGGCACAACTCTCAAGTTGCCATAACCCGAGAATTCCAATAAAATCCAACTCTGCTGGATTTTTTGCAATTCTGGAGTTGTGCTCAAGCCATCATGCAAGTTGCCCTGCGACTCCAGTTCATCGGCTGTAACTGCTACACAGCGATCTTTGGTCATGTGATAGGTATCTCGGCCAAGATCGCAGTGTTGCCCCAGCCTTACTTCTGCAACATAATAATTCTTCCACATTCATTCTCTCCTCCAGTTTATCTATTGTATCTTATTAATAGAATTATATACTTTATATGAACTGAAAAATAATCCACAGAAGTAGATACTATGCCAGGTCTATGGCAGGGATGGCCAACCTGCGGCTCTCCTGCTTTTGTAAAACTACAATTCTCACCATGCCCGGCTGTAGGCTGATAGCTGTAGGCAGTCTTTGAATGCTGGGAGTTGTAGTTTTGCAACAGCTGGAGAGCTGTAGGTTGACCATGCCTGGTCTACGAAATGTATGATGGGGTATTCTATATCCATGTACCATATTAGCTTATTCTGACTTCATAGGGGAGGCCCTGCACATCTCTTGACCAAAGAGGATTGTAATTACAATAAATGTGGTAGTGCTGAAGGGAAATATGACCCAACAACTGAGTACTGAGGGTCCCAGTAGGGGACAGTTTTTGATCTCATTATTGTCAATGAATTAACAAAATAATAATAATAATAATAATAATAATAATAATAATAATAATAATAATAATAATAATAATAATAATTATAAATAATAATACTATTAATAATTGTAAGTAATAATAATAATAATATTATTATTATTATTATTATTATTATTATTATTATTATGTGATCACTGGCTAGATATTCTACAAATAGCCACTCTTGAGTCTGACCCTCTATCGGAACTGCAACACAGTCCCATTGACCTGAAAAAGGTTGTGTTGCAATACTAGACATAGTAAATGGCCACAGCTCTTTCACTCTAGGTATAGATGAGCGACCTGTTTAATAAATCTTGACATTTTAGATTCTACAGCTGCATTGTTCTAATGCACACATTAAATAATTTCTGGGTATAATTTACTGAAAATTCCTATAATTTCAGTGATGGATTCATACAGACATTTTCATCCTAGGACATAGTTTATCTGTAAATAAAACATGAGGGACCAAACATGAATGAAGAACATTATTAGCATTCCACACACTATAATGGTATATTCAAAATGTGCCCATTACTGTTCATTGATTTTGGAGCCAGTTTGCACATGATTTGCTCTAAATGTGGTCTTATGATTTACTGTACTTTCACAGCAGTGTGGCTTCCATACAGGAATAAGATTTTGCAGGATTCAGTCTGGAAATAGCTACACTTACGTTTTATTTGGCTGAATAGATGAGCGCTTTACAGATTTAGTTAACAGCAGAAATATAAGATTTTAGAAGTCCAGATGTAAAATAATTTACAGAATTAGATTGAAGAGCAGTTGTGAAAGCAATTGTGAAACGACACCCCCTGCATGTACACTTGCTCTGCTGTTCACTACCCATAGAAGAGAAGGTAACATTCTGTGAGATGTATGTAGTTTCACAACTGGTATGCAGAAGGTTGCTGACAACTTTTCTAGGGTTACACACGGCTGTTTCTAGAGCCGGGCGAGGGGTGCCACCGCAGGGGGCGCATCACTTCAACATGCAGAAGGGGGCCTGGCACTGGTGTTTACAGCTGATCAGCAGCAGAGCCAGGACTCAGCTAATGAGCGCTTCCATTGTGGAAATGCTCATTAGTAAAGGAGGCTGAAGAAACAGTGAGCACAGCGCTCCCAGCACTAGTTGGTCTCACCGCAGGCCCACTTCTCTATGGCTGCAGTATTTCCCGGCATAGAGCAGCCTGTGAAGAGTGTGTGAGGGAGGAGGGGCCTGTGGGAGCGTCAGGCAAGGGGGCAGGGCCATTGTGAGGAGAAGACAAGGCACTGAGGACTGTGTAGAGCAGCAGGAGGGAGGAGACGGGGCTTATCTGGGGAGGATTCATCTGACCTGTGAGGAACTTTGTCCACAGTGAGTACAAACCATAATGTAAATGTGGTGGAGCCTGTGTATGAGGGATGATCAGTGTATCAGGAGAGGGGGGGGCTCTGTAAATGAGGGGAGATGGAGGGGGGTGCTCAATACATGAGGGAAGATGGGGGGTGCTCAGTACATGAGGGGAGTTGGGGGGCTCTGTACATGAGGAGAGATGGAGGGGGGTGATCAGTACATGAGGGGAGATGGGGGCTCTGTACATGAGGGGAGATGGAGGGGGGTGCTCAATACATGAGGGAAGATGGGGGTGCTCAGTACACAAGGGGAGATGGGGGGCTCTGTACATGAGGGGAGATGGAGGGGGTGCTCAGTACATGAGGGGAGATGGAGGGGGTGTTCAGTACATGAGGGGAGATGGAGGGGGTGCTCAGTACATGAGGGGAGATGGGGGCTGCTCAGTAAATGAGGGGAGATGGGGGTGCTCAGTACATGAGATGGGGAGATAGGGGAGTGCTCAGTACATGGGGGGAGATGGGGGGTGCTCAGTACATGAGAGGAGATGGGGGGGTGCTCAGTACATGAAGGGAGATACTATGGAGGATGGGGGTGCTCAGTGTATGAGAGGAGATACTGTGGAGAATAGGGGGGGTGCTCAGCGTATGAGGGGAGATACTGTAGAGGATGGGGGTGCTCAGTGTATGAGGGGAGATACTGTAGAGGATGGGGGTGCTCAGTACATGAAGGAAGATACTGTGGAGGATGGGGGTGATCAGTGCATGAGAGGAGATACTATGGAGGATGGGGGTGATCAGTGTATAAGGGGAGATACTGTGGAGGATGGGGGTGATCAGTGTATGAGGGGACATACTGTGGAGAATGATGGTCCTCAGTATATGAGAGGAGATACTGTGGAGGATGGGGGTGCTCAGTGTATGAGGGAAGATACTGTGGAAGATGGGGGTGCTCAGTGTATGAGGGGAGATACTGTGGAGGATGGGGTTGCTCAGTGAATGAGGGGAGAAACTGTAGAGGATGGGGGTGCTCAGTGTATGAGGGGAGATACTGTGGAGGATGGGGTGCTCAATGTATGAGGGGAGATACTGTGGAGAATGGGGGTGCTCAGTGTATGAGGGGAGATACTGTGGAGGATGAGGGTGCTCAGTGTATGAGGGGAGATACTGTGGAGGATGGGTGTGCTTAGTGTATGAGGGGAGATACTGTGGATGATGGAGGTGCTCAGTATAGATGGACAGATACTGTGGTGGAACTAGTGCTGCACTATGTCGTGGCAGCGCACAGCTCCAGTACATATTGTGCATAGGAGCACACTGACAGGACATAGTGCAGTACTGGCACCAGGAAACAGCGCTAAACCAAGAGCGATGACGCCTGGAGGACCAGAGAGGGGAGTATAGACAGTATATATATTAATAATGACTAATAAAAGCAGTGATACAATTCTGATCCCTGTCCTCACTGGTCTCTGTACTTGTCCCCCGCTCCTGAGACATAAGACCGCTGCAGCCAGTGATTGAGAAGTGAACGGTGGGATCAAAAAAGTTTCACTACTTTTATTATTTTATCATGTTCTCAGCAGTTGGAAAGTAAACTAATTTAGACACATGGGGCAGCGGTCATAGAATTGGTGGACACTACAGGGTGGCAATGTTCAAGGGGACAGCTATATAGGGGGGTTACTTGCTATAGAGGATCGGGGTAGACTGCAGAAACAACAAGCCAAAGTAAAAGTGTAAGCTGAATTCCCTGGTCCTTAATGCAAAATCTGTAAAAGACCTCCCGCCATTTATTAATAGTGGCGTCTGTTTACGTGGCAGAGGGGGCTGCGCACCCCTGACCGAAGACCTGTGCGCTTAAGCTTCTGGAAACAAACTGAAAAGAAAAGGAAAGTGAACAAACTGAAATCTGTGGAGACGTCGTCTGTAAGTCACTGGGTTTACCCTGGGTAACTGATTCTTTTAAAATGTGTTTTAATCTCTTCATTATAAAGTAAGGTCACTTTAAACGTGATGGGGGAGGGCGCTTTTGTATTGTTCGCCCTGTTGGCAAAATTCCCTAGAAACTGCCCTGGTTACACATCCTACATTATGTTAGCAAACAGCACTACTTATGGTCTCACAGTGCCCTAAAATGAATTGTCACAGACATACGGTAAGTGCAATGACTCTAGGACAAGTCTGCTTACCGCACCTTAAAGTTGGAGAGCTCCAGTTTCCCTGGCTGCTTTTCCTTATCATAGACATGACATTTATGGACTGTTTCTTGTTCCCTACTTGAAAAATGCAGGCATGGCTTTGTTATAAAATGGAAGCATTTCATGATCTTTCACCTTAGCTAAGCCAGTAACATCTATTTGAGGAAGACTCTACTGATTGGAACAGAATGGGTGTGATGCAAAAAAAAAAAAAAACCTAATCAGTTTCAGATTTAGAAGTCAGTGGATTGCTAAAGGTGTCCTGTTGTTTACAAACCAAAAATTCCCACACAGGTGGCTGTCCTGTCTGGTAGGACAGGACAAGATCAATGGCACCCATGGTAAAAAGCATCTCCCTTTAAAGTAGTTGTTATTTTACAAGTCTCCTTACCGTCAGTTCCTCTGAAACTCAGCTGGTGAAATGACTGTGGATAAATGAGCAATGTGCGTTGACACTGACCATTCGCTATTGTTTGAACACCACCTCTTTGTATGCTGGCCAGTTATTATTTTCGCTGTTATTTTATGGCACAGTTCTGCTCATACAATGTAATACTATAATATAGTTAGGAAGGATGAAAAAGTCATAAGCCCATCTAGATCTTCCTATTATGCGTAAGTGTTGATTCGAAGACAGCAAAAATAGCCCCTGTGAAGAAGTAACCAATTTTGTCCATGATAGCGGAAAACAAATTTGTTCCTGGCTCCTTATACAACAATGACAATAAATACCTGCAAATCCTCATCTCCAGCAATCTAATAACCATAATCTGTAATGTTATTTTAAGCAAAAAATGCATCTAGGCCTCTCTTAAAATCCTTCAATGGCTGAACCATGTGATTTAAAGAGCTCTGATACATAACTTCACCAATATGACAACTAAGCGCACATACTGTACTGCTTGATGAAAGATTTGTATTGAAACATAAGTTCTTTTCTAAAATGATGTCTATGTGCAGTGGCCTTTTATGCAAATTATGGGATGATTATAAGGAAGTGATCCATCCTAGTGGTGACAAATTGAGGTTTAATCAAATCCCAACATAGTCCATGCACCTGAGACAAACAACTTGCTTTTGACACCTACTGAGCTGTGGGCACATAGGTAAACTACACATACATACACTGTGCTCCAGCAGCACAGGGTTTTTTACACAATGTAGTTAAGGCTATGCATTCTTTAAAGCATACAAAGACTAAAGATATTAATGTTTTGAGCTTTAATGAAAGGTACAACAGTATGTTTCACTTCACTGGTGCTTGCACACCACAAACTTGCATCTGACCGCAGAATGTGAACAAGCCAAAGCTATGTTGATTGAGTCAGGTCTCCACAGTTGGCCACAGATTCAAGCTAATGAGGTATTTCATGAATGGACAGAGGACATTAAAGCATCTTATGAGAGAGAAAATGTGACACAAACTTCTTATTATTCATCTTGAAAGATAGCACAGTTTTTACATTCACCCTGTCATTCAGAGGTGTAACATGAGTCCAGGCAAAAGATTTTCCCCGTACTTTTCTTACCATGCATATCAAAAACATTTTAGCTTGTCCTATCATGACACATTTACTTTTAAATAGCTTGATTGACACAGGTTCCCTAACTAAAAGCTTCACAAAGGACAATTATTCATGTGTCATCAACCCAATAGCTAAAACCAGCTTTGTATGAAATTACAAATTGTTCTATCCAGACCACTGAACCATAACTTAACTGTATACAAGGTGCAATATTAAATGATTTACAAGCAGTTTTAGTAGCAGTTTTAGGCAGGCGCTGCTGCAAAGTAAAAATGCTTTTAAAAATATTTATATTAATTCATAAATTGCAAAGTGAAGGAACAAAAGATCAAATTAGATCAAATTAATATTTTGTGTGAACACCCTTTGCCTTCAAAACAGCATTGATGCTTCTAAGTACTGTTACAAACTCACCTGTCCAGGCTCCAGCGGTGCGATCTCTGGCTTTAGGTACGTTTGGTAGTGCATAGTCTGTCTGGGTTCTGATCTTGGCTTGTCTTCTGACTACTCTCTGTCTCTCGTTTGGAACTGCATAGCCTATCTGGTTTTGACCTATTTACATACAACACTGTTTGTGCTGTTTTGTCACTTGGTGTTTGTCTGCTCTGCATGTAAGTACACAGGAGCTGTCAACCAGTTGCGGTCTTACTACCTAGTGATTGTACTGCAAGTAAGTAGGAGTGAGTGTCCCCATGTGTTCAAGTGGATGAGTTGAGTTTTTTTACACAAGCAGAATAGGGGCAGAAAAGGGAGCTAATAATACTAAGGGCCAGTAATGGGGGCATTATTAATACTGGGGGCCACTAATGGAGGCATTAGTAATACTGGGAGCCCCTAATGGAGGCATTATTAATACTGTTGGCCACTAAGGGAGGCATTAATAATATTAGGGGAGCATTAATGGGTGTATTAATGATAATGGGGGCCACTAATGGAGGCATTATTAATACTGGTGGCCACTAAGGGAGGCATTAATAATATTAGAGGCGTATTAATGGGAGTATTAATAATAATGGGGGCCACTAATGGAGGAATTATTAATGCTGGGGGCATTATGGGGGTCATTTATTTGGAAGGTACTGCAGATGTTGGGATTTAAAACCAGTTAATCCATTTTCAATGGCTGTTGAAAATGTATGCAGAATGTCCATTAAAAAGGGATAGACCACCAGATAATGGATGCCAAAATGGTGTAAAATGGCCATGAAAAATGTACAGTATGTCCATTTTTCATGGACATTTTTTTTCACTTTTGTTTGAATGTAGCCTTAGAGCACTGCTCTTATGGCTCCTGATGGCTCTCTCTGCTCTCCCCCTGACTTCTTTTAGTGTTAGGAATAACACCAGGTGGTTGTATATGGCAAATCAGAAGGTGGAATAGGGGAGAGAGCATCCAAGGAGGGCAGATCAGACAGGCTGTAGCTAGGGAGAGTAGCATACAAAATGCAATTTGCAGGGGGAAGGCAGCAGCATCCAGGACACACCGCTCACTCCAGGGGGGACTTGTCCACATGGAAAAATTCTGGAACTAGAAAAAGGTTGCAAACTATATATGAACGCTCTGAAAATGTATGAAGGAATGAAATATGCAAACTGATTTTTTTTAACTCAAGGTAACCACTAAAATATGTAGATATATATTTTTTACATCCCAGAGGTGTCCTTAGCTTTTACCCTATAAGTGAATCGTGTTAGTGTGTGCTTTAAATAGGAAATTGGTTTAACCACAAAAGATTGAAAATTGTGTTGAATCATTACGAAACTGAATTCATATACTGATTAAATAAAACACTTGTTTGAGTTTTTCCAATGAATTGGTTGTATTATGCTCAGTAAGGTACTAATTGTGCTCTGGAAGTAAGAAAAGCTGGAACTGTCTATATCTTACATTTCTATGTGTACTTTACATTGGCTCAGTTTGGGCGGAACAGCAATTTGAAATATGTGTTAACAATCTTGTAATACCCCTGATTCTATTGTAACTATACTACCATTTAATGAAGATCCACCTCTAAAAAGTAGTCAGCAAATATATTGACTAATTTTTCTATGCAGTATAAAACATAACTAGTAAGCTTACAAAAGACATCCTTCAGTGTTGATCCAGAAAATTCATAAGTAGTCAGAAAAAAATCTCCATATAAATGTAATCACCATACCTTGTAATATTATAATGTTCCAGAAAGACATCCAGCTACGATTTAAAGTCTTTAAAGTGTAACTGTAATTTATTTATTTTTTGCTTTTTTTGTAATGTATAGTGGATGTGACAAGGAACATTTTTCTAATATACTTTATTAAGTGCATTTGTATGAAAACACTGGTTCTGAATTATCTTAGCAACTATCTGTAAATGAGCATTGCTAAATACAACACATACCAGCTGTACAAAACAGCACAGTGCTAAGTGAAGGTGCTGGGCTCACTGCTTCCGCATATATTTCTAGAACTGACAATATAAATATATATACACAGTACATATGTTTGTATACATATATAGTGTATAAATGTTTATATACAGTTATACAGTATAACTTATGTATGTTTATATACGTATAAAGTGTATGCTTGCTCTGTGCAGTATTAAAACAAAGTTTTATGCAAATCGACTTCGGATAAAGCATTCAAAGTCGATTTGCTTATCCCTAATAGTGAGCGCTGACTCCCTGTGCTCCTGCATCTCCTTGTGGCTCCTTAGTTATTCAGTGTTCCAGGTATACAGAAGGATCATGCTCTGTCAGCGCTCATCATATTGACAGTGTAAAAACAGCAGGGAGACAGGGCAGAATCCCTGTATACACTAGGTGTCAGGATAATGATATAAAGCTGAGTGTATGTGTGTGTGTGTATGTCCGTGATTGTCGCAGCTACAATCGCGAAATTTGTCACACAGGTACATCAGGTGTCCGGGAAGGTTTTAGAACGGGTCTCAGCTCTCCAGGACGTACCGTTCCTGAGATATTCCCAAAAAATGCATTAGCCAATAGAAGCCTGGTCACATGACCCTTATCAGCCAATTGAAGCTCACAGGCAGCTAGTCTCCACACACACCAGGTTTCCATAACAACCTAGCCAGTTCACTGCTGTAGGTCTGCTTTAAAGGGGCAGAGCGCTGTGGATGACACTGTTACCATAAATATAACTTATGTTTTAGACTAACTCATCATCAATCATTACCTCATATAATGTAAACTTCACATATTTACTGTTCAGTAGTAATAAAAGATGTTTTCTTCCACTGATACCCACTTTCCTTCTAAATCACTATGGCATCGATCTGTAACTCAGGCCACCCTCAAAAGAAGGACTTAAAAGCCCCACCCTGGTCCCACTAAGTCACGCCCCTGACTCAGTTAGGCCACGCCCGTTCCACTCTGCATCTGACCGGGATTGAAAAAATTAAAGTAAAAATCAACTTCTGTTAGCTGCAGGGGAGGGAGAGTGACTTTCTCCCTCCAGCTCATGCTCAGACTTCACAGTGCTGCTGTCTGAGAGTGAGCTGTTCAAAAGGACATCCCTGTGTCCATCCAGGCCCTGCGCATGACAGAGGACAGGGAGTCTGAAAGCCAGACTGTCCAGCCTCACCCCAATGTGAAGCCGTGCCACCGGTCCCCATGAAGCCACACTCCTAAACACGAGACCACGCGCCCTGATTCCGTGAAGATATTGAGGAGAAGCTGTCTGAGCGTGAGCTACTGAAAAGGTGGACATCCCTGTGTCTGTCCAGGCCCTGCACCGGAAGGTGGACAGGGAGTCTGAAAGCCAGACTGTCCAGCCTAAAACCGGTCCTCTGGCCACCCTAGGGGCAGGCTGATGTTAGGGTGGCCAAATGTCCGGCTTTAGGTTGGACAGTCCAGTTTTCTGGCTACCTGTTCTCTGTCCGGCACAGTGCCTGGACAGACGCAGGGATGTCCACCCTTTCGGTAGCTCTCGCTCAGACAGCTTCTCCTCCGTGTCTTCACGGAGCCAGGGGGCGTTGCCTCATGTTTAGTGGTGTGGCTTCATGGGGAACAGGGGCGCTGCTTCATGTTTGGGGGAATGGACAGCTTTCTGGGGTGAAGACAGCGGCCACCGTAGCTGCTATGGAGGTCACAGTTAAAGGGGAGGGTGCTGTGGATGTTTCTGTTGAGGGGCGGCTGTCACCTGTAAGGAATATTTTTAACAATTGAATAACCTTTTATGGCAATCTTTCTTATTTCTTTAGTTGGGTTAAACAGAGTTTTCTACAATATAGGGGATGAACTGCTGAGATTCTAAAGAGATCAGGAAAATGGAGACTCATTTCTCCATTCACTTTTATGAAACTGCAGTACATTGCTCTGTGCTAGGGACGAATGAAGCGATTCTAACAAATTGATTTGTCTCACTAGCAAGAGTTCTTCAACTGAGAGGGGCTGTGCCCAAAGTTAAAGCACCCACCTTCCTGTTGATTGACATGGCCAGACACATTGTCTACCAAACCTTGTCAGAGGCAGGATCTGCTAAGTATATGCCAAGTATCAGTGTAAAACCAACAGTACAATACACTGCAATAGATGACTATTGCAGTGTATTATACCAGTGTATGTATATGTTCAGGTAACCAAGTGAGGGTTAAAAAAGTAAAAAAAAAAAAAAAATGAAAATAAAATTTTCAAGTAGAAAAGCAAAATCACTTTTTTCCTGTATCCACTCATTTATAATAAAGTTAAAACTGAAAAAAATAAATAAAACTATACATAATTGGTATTGCTATGTCCATAACTACCTGATCTATAAAAGGATCATGTTACTTATCCTGCATGCTGAACAGTGTAAACAAAATGTAAAAACACAATGATAGAAATGCAGTTTTTTTCATTTCACCTCCCCAAAAAATGGTATAAAATGTGATCAAAATGTCATATGTACCCCAAAATGGTACCAATAAAAATTACAGTCTGTCTCACAAAAACAAGCCCCCACACAGCTATGGAGATGAGTTTCAGATATGGAAATGCAAAAAAAACAACAATATTTTTATTTATTTTTTTATAACAAAAGTGATTTTATGATGAAAGGAAGTAATAAAACATGAATTAAACCAATTAGAAATAAGTGAGAAAATTTTACAGAATCGATTTGTCCAATCAGCAGGGCTTCTTCATTTGCATACACTCTAATGATTGGACAAATCAATTCTAACAGCCCTGCTAATTGGACATATTGATTCTGTAGAATCATTTAGGTCATCTCTAAAACTTATATAAATTTGGTATCGCCATATTCGTATTGACCCAAAGAATAGTTATATCATATATACTGAATGGTAAACCCCATGAAAATAGAAAACACTGACAGAATTATTATTTATGCCCAATTCAGCTCCACCCCAAAAAACAATGTTATAAAGAGTGATAAAAAAAGTCACGCCCAAATGGTACCAATATAAACTGCAGCCCATCCCACAAAAAAACATTTATGCTGACAGAAAAATTGAAACGTTATCGGTGTTAGTTTATGGATATGCAAAATATAACAGATTTTTTTTATAAAATGTGATGTTATGATGTAAATGCAGTAAAATTTGAAAAAAAACCCAATATAAACTTGGCATCACCATAATTGTATCATCTCGCAGAATAATGTTATCATATCATCTATACTGCATGGCAAAACCCATAAAAATAAAAATAAACACTGACAGAAGTGCAATATTTGCCCACCTCACCACCCAAAAATGAGATAAAAAGTGATCAAAAAGCCTAAAATGCTACCAATAAAAACTAAATGTTAGTAAATCCAGGTGCTGCTCTCTTCTGAGTGCTATGGTGTCCCCAAACAGTAGTTTAGGGACCACAAGTGTAGTATTTCTATTCTCTGAAGAAATTATGTAACAGATTATTTGACACGTTTTCTATTTTCAACCCTCTAAAACAATGGATTTATTGGAAATAAATTTCATTTTTTATTTTCACAATCCAATGTTAATAAACTTCAATTCTGAGACCGGTATTTCACTCAAGTCAAATTTTAGTCACTCATGTGAAACACCTAAAGAGTTAAGAAAGTTCCTAAATGTAATTATGATTAAAATGGTGTGATTTATGCAGGATTTTTAATATATTGACCTCTCAAAGCCACTTCAGGACTGAATTGGTCCCTAAAAAAATTGAATTTGGAAATTTTCTTGAAAATTGTAAAATTGCTGGTAAGCTTATAAGCCCTTAAATATCTACAAAAAAATAAAAGTACGATTGAACAATGATGCCAGCATACAGTTGACATTTAGTAAATATTAATTATTAAATATGTTGTGAGCTAGATATTCAAATTTGGAAAGTTGCTAATTTTGTTAAAAGTCATTAAATTTGGGATTTTTTTTTTACAAAAAAAAATAACCGAAATTTATAGCTAACATAAATTACAATGTATCATGAGAAAATGATCTCGTGATCCTTGGATAAGTAATGGCATTCCAAAGTTTTACCACATAATGTGTCACATCAAATTTGAAAAATGGTGCTTGGTCCTTAAAGAGGACCTTTCACCACTCCTGACATGCCTGTTTTAATAGCTCCATGCATTTCCCATGTACTAACAATTCTGGAGCATCTATTCTTATGGCTCTATGTTGTGCCATTCCTTTATTATTTGCACTAGAAGTTATGAATGAATTGCTATTTGTCTTCAGTAAAGGAACAGAGGGGAGGTGACCAGTTGGGGGGGTGCCCATGCATAGACCGACTCTATCCAATCAGTGCTGCCATGTTAAGTCTGTGCAGGGACACACCCCCAACTGGTCACCTCCCCTCTGTTCCTTTACTGAAGACAAATAGCAATTCATTCATAACTTCTAGTGCAAATAATAAAAGAATGACACAACATAGAGCCATAAGAATAGATGTTCCAGACTTGTTATTACATGGGGAATGCATGAAGCTATTAAAACAGGCATATCAGGAGTGGTGAAAGGTCCTCTTTAAGGTCAAAATAAGCTTCTTTCTTAAGTAGTTAAGGGTTAAGAATGGGAATATTTCTTAGACTTTGCATCTCAGTTTAGCCAACGTCAAGCCGCAGCTCAAGGTTCGCTTCTTTAGTGAGACCCTTAATGGTAGCAGCGAAGATACTGTAACAAGAATGTTTTTGTTGAAGAAACTAGGAACTAGTGGCACTATTTTCAATGCTCTTTAATATATATAGGTCATGCAAAAATCATCTACAATTCCATTTCACTTGTGAAAAATGTTGTGAATTTAACTTTTCCATGAATATCTTCAAATACTGACAACTAAAACGACAAATATCTGCAGAGCTATAATTGCTGCACACACAGTTTTATGAAACTAACATTTGATGAATAGCTATGACATGAATATGACTATCATTTCTGGTCAATAGAGCTTTGATTTAAATAAAAGTATCTATTCTTTCAAAACTAAAAAAACTTTTATTAGTTTAAAATTTTCATGCTACTGTATAATCCAAAACTGTCAGATTCTATTTTCTTCTTTGCGTAATATTTAGTGAGTGTTAATCAAAGGCAGAGATTCACTTTAATGTACTGAGATAAAATCAAATAATGGCAATTGTTCTGAACCCTCAAACAGATGCAGCAAACTGTAACTTGACATTTAATGCATTTCATACCGTAATGGTGAAAACTTTATCTTGACATTTTCAATGGGATTTGGTGTGTAAAATGTCAGTTGAAGGTTTGCTACATCATAGTGTCTAAGACATCAGATGTCAAGATAGTGTTTGCCACATCTGTACATGGTATAAAGTCATGGCTTGTATTACAGGCAACAATACGTTCATTGTTTGATTTGGATAAACTGGAAGTACTGTGTACTTTTCATGGTTATATTTAGAAAGTACTGGTCCATTTATTCATCTGTTATTTTGATGGAATATTGGAGTTAAATGATGAACTTTGATTTTAATATTGTGTTCATTCATCAATCAAGTAATGAATACATCACAAGATGAATTGTGTCCTTGTTTTAATGGTTTTAATTGGTTAACGATACATGTATAGAACAGTCATGGACACAATGAAGATAGCAATTTGGACATCTATTGACATTCTTGTAAATGCGAGATAGTGAGTGACTAATCGTATAGCATTTGTTCTAGGCACTAGTGTAGATATAGAGTATCTCCAACCTGGTTTATATAACAACTATTATGACAACACTTAGAACCATGTATACACAGTTTTGCAGTTTTTAATTTTACCCTATTGAAATTAGATTTCCGCACCATGGACAACATCTTTCAGTGAGCTTGCTCTGTTCGCGCTCTGTGCTAACCCTTCCTCCCTCCCTATGCTCATAGAGCCAAGTCAACGCTAATTGCAGATTCAATATATCATATTGAGATGTGAAGCTATTTGCAAATGATCAATACAAGACTTTGTGAGGAGAGAGGTTACTGCAATCAGAGGAGAGAAAGTAGCTCATTAAAACAGCTTGTCATGTCTTGGAATAGGAGGAGGGCAGCAAGTGGGGGCCCCTGAAATCTCAAGTGATATGGAGTATGTCTGGCAGAAAATACCTTTAGAAAGATATGTTTGCTAATCCATGTGGTAAAGATTATTTATTCAAATGCCCATAAACAAATCATGAAACAACATCCAACTCTTGAAAGTTATTTCATCATTGTAAAATTCAAAAGAAGCCCTGGGATTATAGTTTTATGGAAAAAGCTACTATTTACTAAAACAGACATATCAGAAGAGGTGAGCTCCACTTTAATTGAAAATTAAAAGCACAAGTTCACCCAGAGGTTGGATTCAAATTTTTAGTTCTCTATCCCTGATGATATCATCATTGTGCCACCTGTGTCCTTACAGGGTCGGTTTTAGAAATTGTGGTCCTGGGCAAAATAAATGGAAGCAGGGCTCCAAGTACTGAAACACTGTACTAACGATACAGTCACATTCAGTTATTTTAGAAAGTCTAGCGATTGCAGAGGCTTTGCTAGGGTTTTAAAAGATCAGAGTCATACGCCTCAAGATATAAAAACATATACACATATATATAGATATATACACATATATACATAATTTTTAAATTATACAACAATCAAATATTACCATAGCACAATTAAAGGGAGTCTGTCATCAAAATATGACATTATACACCGCTTACATGGCTCTCTAGCACACCTATCCATGATTCAAATGGTAACTTGGTCATTTTCTTCTGACTTTCACCAGCAGGAAAAACACAATTTAATCCATATGCAAATGAGCACTCGCAAGTGCCCAGGGGTGGCGTTCGGTGTGTGGGTGCCCAGACTGCACTGCCTTCTTTTTACATTACTTCTCCCCAGCCTCTTCCTTGGCCCCCCTGCAAGTCCCTTGCTTCATCCACAGGACCAGCCGAGATCCCGCCAGAGCACCGGCCCGGGCAAGCACACTATGATGCCCATTGTGGGCATGGCATCGCTACATGTAGTGCACATCACCTACAAACGGAGCGCAACCAGTGACTAGGGGGCGGACCAGAAGCAAACAGGAGGACTGCAATGCAGGTCCCTGCAGCCAGAAAATAGCTGATTTTTAATGCGCTTCGTCACAAATGAATTCGGATTGAATAAAAAATTTTGGGAAAATGTGATGAAGCATCTGAATCGAATTTTTTAAAACTTTGTGAATGTCTATTACCAATGATACCACTATACAAGGCCCAAATAATACTGCTACACCATTACCACCACATACTGAATGAATAATACCACCATACTGTAACTGTATAAAACTACTCTATGCCAATACCACAAATGCCAATATTGACAATATTAACACTATACCAGGACCAAATATTACAACCTTGCCAACTGTGCCAACCGAAGATTAGCGTAGATTGAACACTGTCCAATAGTCAGGGCAGGCAGAGTGCTTATGTATTCCAAACAGCAATTCCAAGGTCAGGGCAGGCAGAGTTTGTGTGTAATCCAGGTCAAAATTCTGAGGCATGGACAGGCAGCAAGGAGCAGAATGAGAAGACAGACAGGGTTCAGTACACAGAAATTCAGATGAGATTACCTTCACTGGATACTAACTAGTAGAAATCCTGAAAGCTCAGGCGAGGAGGTGGATCAAGAGCCCAGCTAAATTGGAGGCTGATCAGCAACTTAACCAACACCTAGACAGGAGCAGGAGAAAAGGATTAACTGTTCTAGTGCTGAAAGGTGTTCACTGAGCACTAGTTCCAGTATGCGCAGGCAGCCTCAGACTGGCCTAAAGGGGTATAGGTGAATCCCCATGTGGGCCCCTGAGCAAAGTGCATCCCTAGTCTTCCATCCCCTGCACAAGTGGCACATAACACAGTAGACTTGCTGCACTACATACATATATTCAATGTACAGCACCTCCACTAGCCTATGTTCATATATAAAACTTGATTATTGAAGAAACTGCCCAGTTTATAATTATAGACACAGTCACAGCTGAGATGACTTCTAGGTATAAAGGAAAGCTAGCCAGTATACTCTTCTCCCCAGGACCTAGGACCTACCTTCTCAAAATTGCTGCAGGGACTCCCATATTCAATCATCTGGTAGCATTGTGCTGCTGTGTGAGCAGGTAATGTTTTATGTATTCGTATGGTGGGCCCCCAAAATAAATCTTACTAGTGGCCCTAAGCACCTCAGTCTGACACTGCGTGCAGGGAAAATGGAGTGATGCCTGCGCTTGCCCGGGACAGCAGGACAACAGAAGACATGAGCCACCAACAATTACCAATGATACCACTATTTAAGGTCCAAATAATGCTACCAAACCATGACAACTACCATTACATAGTGACTGATAATACTACCATACTATTACTGAATAAAAACCAAAGGAGTTACACAGGAGCTCTACAGATCATATAAGTGATTACAGTATAATTAAATCAATGGCGAGCAATTAATCAGCTCACTCCCTTACATTTAGTAAGTAAGCATATTTTAAGGTAGACATAGGACCTCTTACCTACTGGGCCCCTTTGCAGCTGGTATAGTATGCCCATCCTTGGGCAGCCTTTAGAAAATGTAATGATTATTAGCTGTCTTCTTATTGCTTGGCCTGCACAATAGCAGAAAGTACCCTGCTGCTCATTTACAAGAGAACATGGGTTAGACTTGGCATGTGCATCCATCAGCAGTGAATAAATTGGGTGGACACTCTCTGAGAGGGAATACAAATGACACCAGAGGGCGCCATAGAAAGCCTGTAATAGCAATATCTAGATGTAGAAGGATTTTTGTTTTGTGTAAAAGAGAAATGTAATATTTTAGCATGGGATAATCCCTTTAAACAAAGGCCTGCATTCTGCAATGTCATCTGTTGAAAATTATTTGCTGCCTTGCACTTTCATCAGGCTATTCTTTCTGTTAAAGTGAGGGATTCACTGCTTTGAATGACAGGGTCAGGCAGTGGCAAAGCAATGAGTGAGAAGCTGGCCACAGAAATAAGTGATGCATGGATGCAACAAGAGTAATGGTTACACCCTCATTGCACCTAATTTGCATTGGCAATGCAAACAATTTAATAGATAGGCCGACATTAAAGAGGTTGTCCCATAAAAAAATATTCTACAGTTTTCAAACCAGCACCCGGATCTGAATACTTTTGTAATTGCATATAATTAAAAACTTAGTTTAGCCACTGAGTTATACAATGCAATGTATCTGTATAGCACCACCTGCTGTTTGATTTTCTTATTTCTTTGCTTAACCCTTTGGCGCATTTGGACGTAACTGTACGTCCAAAGTGCAAGTAAGTTGCTGCATTTGGACGTGCAGTTACGTCCAAACTGCTTACCGGGACTGTGACACTATAAAGTGTCACAGCCCCGGAGTCTCCGCTCTCCCGGAGAGCAGAGACGTCGGGGAAGCCGGCAAGGGACCAATCAGAGTGGTCCCTTGCCAGCAAGCGCTCCGATTGGTTAGTCTCTGCAGACTAACCAATCGGAGCGCTTCAGTATTAAAATGCCGGTTTCAGGCTGCGATCTCCACTCTGGAGAGAGATCGCAGCCTGAAACCAGGTAAGTCCTCTGTGCCCCCACATAGCCCCCTTCTTGTAGTGCCCCCCCTTGTAGTGCCCCCTCCTTGTAGTGCCCCCCTGGTGCCTCCGTTGCCCCCCCTCCTGCTTTGTATTGTATGATGGCAGCGGCTCAGGATCGGAGCCGCTGCCATCAGCAGAGAGTGTGAGCTGTAATTACAGCTCACACTCTGCTGCTAACAGCTGAAATCGGTGCTGGCACCGATTTCAGCTGTTTAACCCCATAGATGCTGCGGTCAGTAGCCGCCCGCAGCATCCATGGGGTTAAGAGGGAGGGAGCTCCCTCTCTATACCATCGGGCGGCCGCTGCTGCAATGGCAACGGCCCGATGGTTACCATGGCAACCAGACGCTTTACAAAAAGCGTCCTGGTTGCCATGTAGCTAAGGCTGATTAGACCCTCAGGGTCTGATCAGCCTTAGTGTAGCACTGATACAGTGCATTGCAATAGATGGCTATTGCAATGCACTGTATAGCCATCAAGCCCACTGGATCTTCAAGATCCAAATGGGTCTTGATAAAGTTTAAAAAAAATGTAAAAAGTAAAAAAGAAAAGTGTGAAAAGAAAGTAAAAAAAAGTGTAAAAAAGTAAAAAAAATAAAGTTTAAAAAAAGTTAAAAAAGCGCCCTTTTTCCCCAAATAAAGTAAAAAAAAAGAAAAAGTACACATATTAGGTATCGCCGCGTCCGTATCGACGGGCTCTATAAAAGCGTCACATGGTCCACCCTGCCAGCTGTACGCAAAAATTTTTTAAAAAAAAAACTATACCAAAACAGCCATTTTCTGTCACCTTGCCACACAAAAAGTGTATTAGCAGGCGATCAAAAAGGCGTATTTACCCCAAAATGGTACCAATCAAACCGTCATCTCGTCCCGCAAAAAATGAGCCCCTACCTGAGACAATCGCCCAAAAAATAAAAAAACTGCAGCTCTCTGACTATGGAGATACTAAAACATGATTTTTTTTGTTTCAAAAATGATATTATTGTGTAAAACTTAAATAAATAAAAATAAGTATACATGTTAGGTATCGACACGTCCGTAACAACCTGCTCTACAAAAATATCACATGATCTCTCCCCTCAGGTGAACACCGTAAAAAATAAAAAATAAAAACTGTCTAAAAAAAGCCATTTTTTATCACATTTCATCACAAAAAATTTAATACCAAGCGATCAAAAAAGCGTATGCCCCCCAAAATAGTACCAATCTAACCGTCATCTCGTCCCGCAAAAAATGAGCCCCTACCTGAGACAATCGCCCAAAAAATAAAAAAACTACAGCTCTCTGACTATGGAGATACTAAAACATGATTTTTTGTTTCAAAAATGATATTATTGTGTAAAACTTAAATAAATAAAAATAAGTATACATGTTAGGTATCGACACGTCCGTAACAACCTGCTCTACAAAAATATCACATGATCTCTCCCCTCAGGTGAACACCGTAAAAAATAAAAAATAAAAACTGTCTAAAAAAAGCCATTTTTTGTCACATTTCTTCACAAAAAATGTAATACCAAGCGATCAAAAAAGCATATGCCCCAAAAAATAGTACTAATCTAACCGTCATCTCGTCCTGCAAAAAATGAGCCCCTACCTGAGACAATCGTCCAAAAAATAAAAAAACTACAGCTCTCTGACTATGGAGACATTAAAACATGATTTTTTTTTGTGCTTCAAAAATATTGTGTAAAACTTAAATAAATAAAAAAAGTATACATAATTGATATTGCCGCGTCCGTAACGACCTGCTCTATAAAAATATCACACGATATAACCTGTCAGATGAATGTTGTAAATAACAAAAAATAAAAACTATGCCAAAACTGCTAGTTTTTGTTACCTTGCCTCACAAAAAGTGTAATATAAAGGTACCAAAAATCGCATGTACCCTAGAATAGTACTAACAAAACTGCCAACTTATCCCGTAGTTTCCAAAATGGGGTCAGTTTTTTGGAGTTTCCTACTCTAGGGGTGCATCAAATCTGACATGGAAACTTAAACTTTTTCCAGTGAAATCTGCCCTGGCGTTCCTTTCCTTCTGCGCCGTGCCGTGTGCCTGTACAGCAGTTTACGATGACAAATGGGGCATTTCTGTAAACTACAGAATCAGGGTAATAATTATTGAGTTTTGTTTGGCAGTTAACCCTTGCTTTATTCTCGGACTAAAATGATTTAAATGGAAATTCTGCCAAAAAAGTGAAATTTGGAAATTTTGGCTACATTTTTCTTTAATTCTTGTGGAACACCTAAAGGGTTAATAACGTTTGTAAAATCAGTTTTGAATACCTTGAGGGGTGTAGTTTCTAAAATGGGGTCATTTTTGGGTGGTTTCTATGATGAAAGTCTCACAAAGTGACTTCAGACCTGAACTGGTTCTTAAAAAGTGGGTTTTGGAAATTTTGTGAAAAATGTCAAGATTTGTTTCTAAATTTCTAAGCCTTCTAACGTCCCAAAAAAATAAAATGTAATTTTCAAAATGATCCAAACCTGAAGAAGACACATAGGGAATGTAAAGTAATAACTATTTTTGGAAGTATTACTATGTATTTTAAAAGTAGAGAAATTGACATTTGGAAATTTGGAAATTTTTCTAAATTTTTGGTAAATTTGGTATTTTTTTATAAATAAGAATGAAATATTTTGACTCAAATTTACCACTGTCATGAAGTACAATATGTGACGAGAAAACAATCTCAGAATGGCCCGGATAAGTAAAAGCGTTCTAAAGTTATCACCACATAAAGTGAGACATGTCAGATTTGAAAAATGGGGCTCCGGCATTTGGTCCAAACTGGCTGTCGGTTGAAGGGGTTAACTCATTGCTCAGTTTCATCCTTCAACTTCCTCCTGAGCTGTGATAGGGAGAGTGCTGCAGGAGAAAGGACACTAACAGTAGGAAAAGCTACTCTGGTTTTCCTATTTCACCTTCCTAATGGAGTGAGATTGTGAATTTTTTGTGACTTTTTAAAAAAGTCTCAATGATAAATCTGGAGTGAAACACATTAACAGTGCGTGTTTTTACTTTGTAAAAATGCGAAAGTCGCAAAAGCCTTATTTTGCGCCTTTTTGATTCCAGAATTCTAGATTGAAGGCATGATAAATCAGGGTCACAGTATTTTTGTAGGGGGGCCCTCTGCTGTGTTTGCCCATTCTTAATCAAAGGACAAAGGCAAACTTACTTCATAATAAAGTCAAGCAACATCGAGACAGAGCAATAATTTTCTGTACACTTTTATTTTGCTTTGATGGAGTAGTTCATTTGTACTGTGGCAATGCCATTCTCTGGTTATTTCAATAAAGTATATTTACACACAGGTGACTCACAAAGTGAACAAAAGTAGCTGCTTTTCTAGCAGTAAAATATTGGACACAAAATATAGAGTTACATAAAAGTTAACAGAAAAAACCTGGATGATACTGTTACTTTCTACCTTAAAATGGAGCATGTTTGAAGAATGGCATTTGCTTTTAATCAGGTACAATTAAGGCTGCATTGACATCACATTTTTGCACTATGTTTAACATATATGTTGGGAAAAAAGCACACCATCCAGCAGAGTCCAGCAAAAAAAAGTTATAAGTTAAACAAAAACATGTTTTACAATGGAACTCTATGGTGACTGGTGCCACTGTATGGCATCCGTCTGAGGCATCAATACATCAACACAATACATCATGAGTATATTTTCAATGCGAGACAAAAACCTGATGTGAACACTTTACAAAAATTCTTGATAATAAACTTGCAGGGTCATGGAAATTCATCAACTTCTTGTACACTTCTGACAGATGCTCATCTCAGGGCAATCAATAGAAATTAGCTAGGAAAATTCAAGCTAGCTAATATTTTTTTTTCACCAAGATCAGATGCTTGAGGGCGTAAGATATTGTTGTCAAATCATTTCCAAAACAGTGAGTTCTGCCAAGAGCAGTAAAATGTTCATGGACAATTCTGAACTTTTTGTGAAACAGTTTTTACATAAAAGAGGAAATGTAAAACTTACTTAACCCAAACTCTTATATAAGGGAATGCTACTTGAGGCAAGTGGTTTAGTGTATTCACACATAATGCAACTATTGTGCGCTGTTGCTTAAAGGGATTGTCCAGCATTAAAGAGTAACTTTAATTTTTCAGAAATGAATAGTACAATATACCTTATTAAAGAAAAATGCTTCTTTCTCCCTTCTCTGACCCATTTCGTTCTCCTCCTCCCTGCACTGATTATAGATTCCCAAGTTGCTGCCTTCAGTAAGGATGGTTAGAAGCTAACCGAGGAGGCAGGTTATAGCTCCTGCCCATAGAAGTCTATGGAGAAAGAAAGGGTGCTGGGGAGACACACAGAGGCACTACTTTAGCTTCTAGTAAGTGTTCTACCTAAATCCATTGTCAAATTCACAGTTATATTGCTCAGTACTGCTGTATAATGTCCTCCATGCTGCTGTGTCTGAGGTTTGCAACAGAGAAATAGAGAAGCAGGTTCTTCTCTGTGTGTGCTGTCCATAGGAGACATCATATCAGCTATTCTCCACCTACTAATTCAGGGAAAACTGATAATTAAAGATAGAAGAAGAGGAAACCGATGAAAATGCTGATTACAAATCATTTAATGGCCAAATATAGTGTCATTTCTGTAAAGTCACATGAAACAACATGTATACTTTCAAAAAGTTTTTTTTACAGTTTTGCATATTTACATTCTGCTCTCTTACTCTCTTGTTTTTTTTCATGGTATCAGAACTCCATCCATTCAGCCTGTTTTTAATTAGTAGGAGGACTATATAAGGGTTAATACTTGGTTTTAACCTATTTTCTGAGACCAAATGGAAAGGTGAGCTTCTGAGATCTGTTCGCATGACATAGTGCTTCTGTGCTGTCCCAGCTAATGGCTCTCATTTATAATTCATATTAAAGGGGATGTCCAAGTTATTTTTCTTGATGAACTATCCTCAGGATAGGTCATCAATATCAGATTGGGGGGGGGTTTACACCAGGTACCGCAGCCGATCAACTGGTTGATGGTTCGTTCTTAAACATTTGAATAGGAATGAGCCATCTTACCGAAGTGAATGGTTCGGCTTAGGAGTAATTACACCTGCTCACCTATGCAGTTGCGACAGTGAACAAGTAAACAATAAAGGGAAAGCTGCATTGGCACGGCGTGCGCCTTCTGTTTAACCAGCTGAACAGCGGTGCTGCCAGGTGTTGGATCCCTGCTGATCTGATATTGATGACTTATCTTGCCCTCTGGCCATGCTCTCACCATTAATTAATGCTAGGAGCATCAGATACTTATGCATCTAACCAGTAGCTGTAGGTGCCTACCTGATGATTTTATGCTGCACAGTGGTATTTGGTTTAGCTGGGGCCATATTTTGTGCTGCACTATGGAATTTCTGGTCCCCACCTACTTTTGTTGTCCCTGCCTGCTTGTGTTGCCCCTCCTTAGGTCAACTTGGACTTGCCTACAACATAGGGCTACTTTTACTTTTTTTTTTTCCAGAGACACTTTATGTTCCCAGGCCCCCTTCCCTTGAATTCTACATGCAACTGGTGTCCCTAGGGGAAAGATTATGGCAAGTTCCTCTTATATTGCTTGTACTCACATAAGATACTTCCCTTATGTACATTGGTAGCAACTAGATGCATAGCAACTGTTGTTGCTGTGGTGGTATGCCACTGGACTGGAGTGGCCCAGTGTTTAAAATAAGAAAAAAAAAATTCCCCTTAAAACTTAACTTTTACTTCACATAAGATAAAATGTATAAATTCATCCCAAAAATAAAAAGAATTCATATCCTCAACACAAGACAAAACTCAATCTCAATTTGTAACGTGATTGGTTCAAATACATATCACTATCAATGTGCAGGAATATAGTATTCTTGTCCTTAATGGTTTAGATGGCCGGAGACAAGACACAATTATGCTTAACATTATCCTTGTCACATATTAAGATAAATTTCTCCAAAAGCAAATACCAAAAAACAAAAATGTTTCAGTCTTGTAACTCACGGTTAGATGACCATAAGTGCAGAGGTGGCAAGGGTTAGAGAAGTGAGGTCGGGATCACGGACAGGCTAGCCCTACTTTTGTCCATGATACTACCCCTGCCTACAAACAGAGCACCCGCCCCCGAACGCATGATCTATCCTGGTCGTTTTTAGTAATGGCCAGGTTTTCTTAAAATCCTACTTATCTTTACATATAGTATTTATAATGCCATAAGTATTCTGGCTTTTAGTAGGTTTTTCAATTTTTATGTGCCAATACATAATTATCAGCGTAATCAGCTGGTACCGGTGCGCTTACATCACTTCCGGTTTGCATTCCACTGGGTGCCACATCATGCTGACCATTCAGTCCTTTTGAATATTATCCAAAAGTCCCCTGATGAACCGAGTTATCTTGCTTATGGGGAAACGCGTCGGGACCTATACAGCTTAAGAAGGACAGTCTTTTCAATCCTTAGGGTCATTTGAGGTGTCAGCAAGGGTTTAGCAAGGGTGCTCCGCTTGTAGGCAGGGGTAGTTTCAGGGACAAAAGTAGGGCTAGCCTGTCCGTGATCCCGACCTCACTTATCTTACCCTTGCCACCTCTGCACTTATGGTCATCTAACCATGAGTTACAAGACTGAAACATTTTCGTGTATTGGTATTTGCTTTTGGAGAAATTTATCCTAATATGTGACAAGGATAATTTTAAGCATAATTATGTCTTGTCTCCGGCCATCTAAACCGTTAAGGACAAGAATACTATATTCCTGCACATTGATAGTGATATGTATTTGAACCAATCACGTTACAAATTGAGATTGAGTCTTGTGTTGAGGATATGAATTCTTTTTATCATTTCTCTTTATTTTTGGGATAAATTTATACATTTTATCTTATGTGAAGTAAAAGTTAAGTTTTAAAGGGATTTTTTTTTCCGTTATTTGAATCATACTACTTTCCCCACTGCATTATCTAATTGATTTTCAGTGATATATGCCCAGTGTTTAGCCTAACAGCAGGGGTGTTGTTTGGCTGCTGGGTCTTGCCACCTGCAGGTGCTGTGTTATGGTGATAGCGGTGCACCAAATTAGTATATGGACTGATAAGAATTACCGTAACATGGTGACCAGAATCAGTATACAGAGCCTCATATTCATGTGTGTGGTCCACAGTCTAGATTCTCTACCAGTAGTCTGTGTAGGAAGCCCACACAAACATAGGAAGACCGTGCAAACTTCATGCAGATGGTGACCTTAGTTGGATCTGAAATAATAGATACACTTGACGGGTACTACTGTTGTAGCTCGGAGTAGGGTTCCCACCCCAGATTCATATAGTAAGACAAACTCCGGCTTATAACCATGGAATGCAAGGTAGTTGTTTTTATTGTGCGACAAAATCACTTAGTGACGTTTCGGCTCAATTTTAGAGCCTTCTTCAGACTGGTGCCGCTGGAGGAGAAGGATAAGGATAGTAAGGGCCCATATAGGGCTAGGAAGTTTGCGCTAAAGAGAGGGTACAGACAACGCTGTGGCTCAGGGTAAACGCGCATTTACCCTGAGCCACAGCGTTGTCTGTACCCTCTCTTTAGCGCAAACTTCCTAGCCCTATATGGGCCCTTACTATCCTTATCCTTCTCCTCCAGCGGCACCAGTCTGAAGAAGGCTCTAAAATTGAGCCGAAACGTCACTAAGTGATTTTGTCGCACAATAAAAACAACTACCTTGCATTCCATGGTTATAAGCTGGAGTTTGTCTTACTATACCTTAGTTGGATCTGAACACAGAACACTAGTACTGTAAGGCTCCAGTGCTAACCACTAAAGCCCCATGCTATCTGCTAGTGGTGAGCAAAGTATTGAAAAATTCTATTTGGCTGCTTCGCCGAATTTTACCAAAGAATTACTTCATCATGAAGTCCATTTCTTTGTTCTTTGCAAGTAGTGGGTGCAATGACAGGGAGCGGCGATTGCGCCTCCCACCCCATCATTGTACCCCTCAGATGCCATGTTCATAGATGATCATGGCATCTCATAGCAATAATACAGTGTAAAGTTTAAAAAAAAAAAAATCATAATTACCCTCATCCATTTGATCGCTCTTCACGCTCAAACGGATGAAGTAAGTATGATTTTTTTGTTTTTTTACCCCATTTCAGGTAAAATCTCTTCATTACCACCAGGGGTGCACCTAGCCTTTCTGCTGCCTGAGGCGAAAACTGAAATGGCACCCAACCCCCCCAATGCCAATTTCTTAACCTAACCCCTTCCTTTCAGCCATACTGTTAAAGACATACTTGGAAAACATTACATACAGAGCTATAAAACATACAGAGTAATACAGCGCCACATACTGTGCCCACTGTGATTCCCAATACTATACTGCAGAAACAGATAATCCCCCTTCTGTTGCCCCCCTCTTGCCCCTACCTGGTGCTGTGTGAGGCAATCGCCTCACCTCACCTCATTGGTGGTGCCCCCTGGTTACCACGAAGCATGAGGAAATTCGGCTTTGTGATGAATTGGATTTTCTCTGAAATTCGGATTGAATTCCACTTCCTGAAGTTTGATTCACTAAACACTACTATCTGCAAACATCAGCTGCATCAGTGTTGTTTTTTAAACCATATGAGTAATATATGATTAACTGGCCAGTAGGCATCGTCGGATTATGCAGGCTGGGCAGCCAACCATTGACACAGCAGTATGAATCACTCAACAGCCTTATCATTAAGTCAACGATTGCTGGATGCAGAATAACCATATATAACAAAGTATCAAAGAGTGGCGACAATGCGTCTCTGCACTGTGTGTTAGAAAACCATAAGATAAGAAAGCATAACAGCCGGGATAGCAAATAGGATCAGTGCTGTGAGCTGGTAACTAATGGACCCTAAGATGCAGCCTGTTTTTGCATGAATTTGCCTGATAGATTTTAAAGATGTTTTATTTGTGAGCAGACTGCAGAATTTATAGCCCTGGGGATGTCCGCCTCAAAAGGACAGCGTAACCTAATTGCCTTGTAGACGGGAATGTCAGGAGCCAGATGCTGAATTATGTCATTAATGAGAACTGTTCCTTCACTTTGCATAGAATGCATTTTAACAGTGTCAGCATTTAGTGATCAGCCCCCACCTCCTCTCCAAACATTTAATCTCTTCCAATGAAGACCACGAAGTGATGCTTCACTGCTACACAATTCCCAGAATACGAGAATCTTCCCCAGGATATTTTATACAGGACAGAACATCAAAGAAGGAGCATTAGATTCTGTCAAAACATGACAAAGTCATTACTTGATATTCAGCAGTGATTACTTGTAAAAGGGAGATACAGTGTAACAGACCTAAACTGTTACTGCTATGTTCCGCATCATTCTGAATACATATAATAAGCAGAATATCACCAGACATTGAGATATGTGGCCAAATAACAATAAGGTCCAAAAACATGTGATAATTGTCAGCTGGTCCTGCTTAAGTTAACAATAGATAGATAGATAGATAGATAGATAGATAGATAGATAGATAGATAGATAGATAGATAGCTATGAGATAGATAGATAGATACAGATGATAGATAGATAGATAGATAGATAGATAGATTAGATAAATAGAGAATCTACAGATAGATAGATAATCTATAGATAGACATAAAGACAAGAAGACAGAGCAGTAGATAAACAGAGATATAAACAGAGAGATAGATAATAAGATAGATAAAGAGAGGATCTATAGATAGACATAAAGAAGGCAGACAGATAGATCAGTAGATAGATATAGATACAGATAATAGATAGATATCTTTATTGATACACTCCCTCCGGTGCAGTACCCTTCTGGTTTATAGTGATCTAAGCATTCATGTTAATAGAAAAATCACAGAATTGTTTCCCAATTCTTCTAAAATAAACAGTTTTGTGCATATAGCTCCAATGCAGAGCTATGCATCTCCCCAGTTACATACTACTAAGACATCCTGTGGTCTGATCTGACAGTCATACTTTCCATATGTACCTGTAGCTTAATTACCTTACTTTTTGTTACCTGCACAGGTTTTGTTTGTGGTTTGTTACCATGGAGACATATAGATATGCATAGGAGCTGTATATGAAAAGATAAGGATAATGTTAATCAAATTAAAAGCTAACATCTCTTGAAATGATCTTATGAGAACACTTCAGCAAAATTAATAGTGATTGTGCTTTAGCTCTAAAACCTATGCAATTTATTGACTTAGTGCCTAAATATTCCACCGAGTTTTATAGACATTATTATCAATTGCTGTCCCCAGTGCGGCTCACAATCTTTTGGAGCATGAGTGGGAACCCAAACACAAGAAGAACATACAAACTCCATGCAGATGTTGTCCTTGGTTGAATACAAACCTAGAACCCCAGCTCTACAAGACACCAGTGCTGCTCAGGTGTAACTGTTGTTTTGGTTTAAAGAGTCCTCTATCAAAGCTATAACTGAGCGTAACTAAGGAGAGTCTGTCTTCATTCTTCAGAGTCTGTGTGTAACAAGTCAGATAGGCAGGGTGATGCACAGTGATAGTTAGCCCACATGTCCATGGTCAGGGACTAGGGTATTGACAAGAGGAGGCTGGAAGCCTCTGCATGTTACACACATGCATCTTCTGCAGACTGAAGACAGATTTTCCTGTTAGAGCTTTACACCCTGTTTTCTAGTAGAAAGAAACATCTTTCCATAATAAATTAGATTACAAAAATGTTTAACACTCCTGTCCCTGCAGAACACTTTAAGACTGTCAATATTAGTTGCAAAATCATAGACCATAGGCTCAAAGCTTTTATTACACTTTCTACAGACTTACTCATACAGTAGATAAATCTTCGATTTGAATTCCGGGGAAAATTTGATTCTTCCCCGAAGAAGCCGAATTTCCTTGTGCTTTGTGGTAACGAATCAATTTTCCCTGAAATGAGGGGAAATAAATCAAGCTCACATCAGTATTATTTTTTTTCTCAATAGATGAAAGCCACAATGTGGGGCCTTCTCAGTGAGAAGGTCAAAGAAATAAGAAAAAGAACAAACAGCAGGTGGCGCTATACAGATACATTATACTGAATAACTCAGTGGCTATGCAAAAGTTTTAATTACATGCAATCATAAAAGTATTCAGATCCAGGTGCTGGTTTTCAAACTGCTAAATATTTTCCGTGGGACAACTCCTTTAAACAGGAGATACACTGTTAATATTTGCCAACAAGGCATGTAATTACTTTGTAGCCCTAGAGATAGCTGAATTACAATATTCTAGCATTTTGTACTTTCCTTCCATATATGAAAATAATACATGCAAATATAATCACTGTTTTATTGAAGACAAGTCAATAACTGGCGCTGCAGCTAAAGCACAGCTTTTATTATCCATTGTATGTGCTCTTGTGTGCCGTGATAAGAGGCCTAATGTGTAAATAGGTGTAATTCAGCATTTGCAGTCAGTGTTAGAAGGGAATGTTCCTGTGACTTGTTTGAGCCAGGCTGCATGAATGATTAAGCTTGCGTATACGTTAGTAAGAAATGATCTGGAGTTCGCAATCTCTCCAACCGCAAGTGCATTTCTATGTTTTAATCAGGCTAATTTTATGCATCATTAATATCTGGCCTGATGGAGGAAAGCAGTATGCAGAAAGGCAAGAGAAGAGACACAGAGAAGAGAGAGCGGGAGGAAATGACACAGAGGCACCAGAGAAAAGACAGATGAGTGGGACTAGTGAGAGATGGGAGATTGGATATATGCAGAACATTATGTTTGTACCATGCATTAAGTACCTAAATTTAAATGTAATGTAGACAGAAGTAATGTGAAAAACTCAGACACCATGCATTCAATGATTTAATTTCCAGTCAAACATCTATTATGGGAGTCAAAAAGGTTGAAAGCTCTAATACTACATGTAATGTAGTTTCAGTACTTCAGCATTGCATTGCTGAACGCTGTATTTCCTACTGCTGTTTGGTAACAGCTTCATTGTCCATAAAAGAGAGGTTCCCAGAGGTGTGACTTAAATTGTTAGGCTAGACTTACAAGGGGCAGTAATGATGCTAGAGAAAGCCTAACCAGTAGAAAAACCAAGACAAGATCTGCACGTACAGTGCCTTGCGAAAGTATTCGGCCCCCTGGAACTTTTCAACCTTTTGCCACATTTCAGGCTTCAAACAAAAAGATATAACATTTTAATTTTTTGGTGAAGAATCAACAACAAGTGGGTCACAATTGTGAAGTGGAACGAAATTTATTGGATCATTTAAACTTTTTTGTAATAATAAAACTGAAAAGTGGGGCGTGCAAAATTATTCAGCCCCCTTGCGTTAATACTTTGTTGCGCCACCTTTTGCTGCGATTACAGCTGCAAGTCGCTTGGGGTATGTCTCTATCAGTTTTGCACATCTAGAGACTGAAATTCTTGCCCATTCTTCCTTGCAAAACAGCTCGAGCTCTTTGAGGTTGGATGGAGAGCGTTTGTGAACAGCAGTTTTCAGCTTTTTCCACATATTCTCAATTGGATTCAGGTCTGGACTTTGACTTTGCCATTCTAAGACCTGGATAGCTTTATTTTTGAACCATTCCATTGTAGATTTTGCTTTATGTTTGGGTTCATTGTCTTGTTGGAAGATAAATCTCCGTCCTAGTCTCAGGTCTTTTGCAGACTCCAACAGGTTTTCATCCAGAATGGTCCTGTATTTGGCTCCATCCATCTTCCCATCAATTTTAACCATCTTCCCTGTCCCTGCTGATGAAAAGCAGGCCCAAAGCATGATGCTGCCACCACCATGTTTGACAGTGGGGATGGTGTGTTCAGGGTGATGAGCTGTGTTGCTTTTATGCCAAACATATCCTTTTGGATTGTTTCCAAAAAGTTCGATTTTGGGTTCATCTGACCAGAACACCTTCTTCCACATGTTTGGTGTGTCTCCCAGGTGGCTTGTGGCAAACTGTAAACGAGACTTTTTATGGATATTTTTGAGAAATGGCTTTCTTCTTGCCACTCTTTCATAAAGGACAGATTTGTGAAGTGTTGGGCTGATTGTTGTCCTATGGACAGACTCTCCCACCTCAGCTGTAGATCTCTGCAGTTTATCCAGAGTGATCATGGGCCTCTTGGCTGCATCTCTGATCAGTCTTCTCCTTGTTTGAGATGAAAGTTTAGAGGGACAACCGTGTCTTGGTAGATTTTCAGTGGTCTGATACTCCTTCCATTTCAATATGATCGCTTGCACAGTGCTCCTTGGGATGTTTAAAGCTTGGGAAATCTTTTGGTATCCAAATCCAGCTTTAAACGTCTCCACAACAGTATCACGGACCTGCCTGGTGTGCTCCTTGGTCATCATTATGCTCTCTGTGCTTTAAACAGAACCCTGAGACTATCACAGAGCAGGTGCATTTATACGGAGACTTGATTACACACAGGTGGATTCTATTTATCTTCATCAGTCATTTAGGAAAACATTGGATCATTCAGAGATCCTTAATGAACTTCTGGAGTGAGTTTTATGAACTGAAAGTAAATGGGCCGAATAATTTTGCACGCCCAACTTTTCAGTTTTATTATTACAAAAAAAGTTTAAATGATCCAATAAATTTCGTTCCACTTCACAATTATGACCCACTTGTTGTTGATTCTTCACCAAAAATTTAAAATGTTATATCTTTTTGTTTGAAGCCTGAAATGTGGCAAAAGTTTGAAAAGTTCCAGGGGCCCAATACCTTCGCAAGGCACTGTAAATGCATGGGGTTTCACTAAGGTTTTGCTGTGGTCACAGTTGAAAGAAAGCAGGTCTACAAAACTTGTTCCATGAATTGTTTTATGGATTTTGTCAATGGCACAGCTTTCCGCATTGCAGTTAACAGTGCCAAACAAATGACATATAAAACAATAGTTGATATTAGGGAGACCAGCTGCAAAAATCACAGTGGAGCCTTATTTAAGAGTCTCAACACAGCAATCCAAAGTGCAAAGCTCCCTGGGAAACACAACACAATACAAATGTCATATAACCACCACTGTGTGATTTAAAAAGACAAACAAATAAAACAGAGGCACCTTCATGTACACATAGACAGAATGGAGAAGAAAGTTTTAAGGTTAGATATAAAGGGTACACTAGAAGAAGAGGAATAGCCAAGAAAAAAAAGAGCTATTGAAAGATATAAAGAAATGGGACTTCCATTCAACTTTTAAGACTACTTTTTGGAACTTTTTTTTCACAAGAATTATTGATGTTCATATTCTTGTGCCTTTTGGGATTTGGTCTTAGAAGTTTATAGCTTTTTCTCCAAATGCCGTCTCACTAGTGATCCTTACTTGGGTCTCTACCAGGCCCACTCTCAGCTATTAAGAGAGGTCTTCTACGACACTCTTTCAGTGACATCAGGATATCCATACATACCTAGGTGCAGGATGGGATCCTCTTGATGCAGATTGAAAATATATGATGCTGACTGAAAAAGATTGCTTTAAAAGGATCTGGTCTGGATGTTATGTGCACATACTTTCAACACTTTTGAGCTAGAAAAACTTTTTCTATTGTGTTTTGCCCCATCTCCCTCTTTCATCATTACATAGTTCACCCCTTCCGGAGACTTTTTGGACTCCCCTTGCACTCCTATTAGACCTCCCACTGTGGCATTATTATAGTTGGCTTAGAGGACATAATCTAAGTGACTTTTCCATGTCTTTCATTAAAATGCCACTCATGTGGATATTGGTTTTGTGCAGGTAATTCCTAGTCCTTGTGCAGGCAGTGTTCCAAGAGTCGACTGTAACAACAATGGCAGCGGTGGGGAGACGTTGAGATGGACATCTGCTACACATAAGATTTACTATGTGTTCTTCTCAGGGATTTTTTTTTTTACCATCAGATGTACTATAGCTCTCCAGTACACTGATTTTTCATCATTTTCTATAATTGTGGATGATGTTCCATGCTTCTTTTTCTCTTATTCTGGAGTAACTAAGTTTCTCCTTACTAGTTAGCATAGGCAATACCTGGATAAACCTCTAATTTTGGCTTATATCCCAAGTCATTGTTTCAAGTCTGCTTAAAGAGCCAGGCATTGACTTAAAAAGTGGCTATCCAATAGGTGGCAGTAGAAAGCCTTTTTTTCCTCCTGGGTAAAAGCGTATTTACATTCTCTTTTATTCTCATGGCTCTTGGGAAGACCATTCTGTGTACAAAATGCCTTGTGCTAACCATATTATGGAAAAACTGAAAGCAAATCTTCAAAAAAGAATGGAAACTATAATAAAGATAAACGGTGGAAACCTAACATACTGGAAAGTGTGATACTATATTTAGTTGCTATGGCTTCTGTGCAATTTACATTAAATAAATGTTTTCTATTTTTTTTCCAGAAGTATTCATAACATAATAGAAGCTTAACACGAAAGGAAATTATTAAAAGCCTGGTCTGTAGCATCTACATACATATCATGTATATTTATAGTCATGCAATTTTATATATTATATTGACATTTTTCCTTGTTTGAATATGCTGTTTGTATGCTTGTATATGACTAAGAGCATATATCAATACAACGCTGTAGAGCGGTTGTTGGATTTTTATCAGTAGACTTTGGGATAGCTATATGGGTTGTAGCAGCTGCATTTGCTATAGGGTATAGATTAATAGTGGCCAAATAGGCGGACATTCCACAGAACTGCCATAAAATTTTCTAAAGTGAGCATGTATTTCAAAGACAATATGATACAAGGTGAATCTGAAATCTAGCTGTATTAAACCATGGTAGGATGCAGAAGGTATACCTCCACTGTATGATAAAGTACAGAGCATTATTACTGCTGATGATGTTTTTCTGTAGGTTTTGCCAAATAATATAAATCTGCAGGAGCAAGACAAAAGGACAGAACACAAGGAGAATTTTTAAAAAGTAAAATATTCCAACTATAATTTAATAGATTATTTACAAGACATGGTGATAAATAGTGTGTTTCTGTAGCTATAGAAAACACTCAATAAATCAAATTAAATATGTATTTACTAGAGATGAGCGAGCATACTCGTCCGAGCTTGGTGCTCGTTCGAGTATTAGGGTATTCGTAAGTGCTCGCTGCTCGGATGAGTATCTCGCCATACTCGAGGAAATGGCAACTTCCGCATCGTGCTTTTTTGGCGCCTATAAACACAGCCAATCACAAGCCAGGAGACTCTTCGGTACACCCAGCATCACGTGGGGCCCTTACATGTCGATAGCAGGGGTTGGCTGGCCTGATCAGGTGACCCTAGAATATACTAGTGACTGGCCGCAGCGCTCGGCTCAGATACCGTCTGGATGTCGTTAGGGATAGAGCTGCTGCCTTTCAGGGACAGTGTTAGGGCCTTCATTTAGTTCTCTGTTAGGCAGGAATCACCCACAAAGAACCCAACAGCCCTTCTAAGGGCTAGAAGAATTTTTTTTTGTCTCCTGGCTTGGCTGGCAGGCTGGCACTAGTAGTGCAGCTATCGCCATATCTAACCCTGTTTTTTTTTTTATTGTTCTATCTCAGTGATACAAATCCATTGCACACAGCAGTGTGGAACCATTCTGTGTGTCACAGTTCAGCACACTCATTCCAATCCATATATACTGTCCAGGTGACACTTTCTGTACGTCACAGAATACAACCAAGTCATTTGCTACCAATATCATCTACAGCTTGATCCAGAAAACTCTCTGTGCGACATTTGTCTGGGTCGCAGACTAAATAGCCACCGTTAACAGGGTGTCAGTCAGTTCTACCATAGTTCCTGCACGTCACGTTCCCAAAAAAACAAAATATAAAAAAAAAATTATTTTTTCAGTTGTTTTAGTTCAGTGATACAAATCCATTTTACTCAGCTGCGTGTAACTTTTCTGTGTGTCACAGTTCAGCACACTAGCTCCCATCCGTATATACTGTCCAGGAGACACTTTCTGTACGTCACACAATACAACCAAGTCATTTGCTACCAATATCATCTACAGCTTGATCCAGAAAATTCTCTGTGCGACATTTGTCTGGGTCGCAGACTAAATAGCCACCGTTAACAGGGTGTCAGTCAGTTCTAACATACCGTAGTTCCAGCATGTCACGTTCCCAAAAAAACAAAATTTAAAAAAAATATAAAAAAACAATTATAAAAAAAAAATTATTTTTTCAGTTGTTTTAGTTCAGTGATACAAATCCATTTTACTCAGCTGCGTGTAACTTTTCTGTGTGTCACAGTTCAGCACACTAGCTCCCATCCGTATATACTGTCCAGGTGACACTTTCTGTATGTCACACAATACAAACAAGTCATTTGCTACCAATATCATCTACAGCTTGATCCAGAAAATTCTCTGTGCGACATTTGTCTGGGTCACAGACTAAATAGCCACCGTTAACAGGGTGTCAGTCAGTTCTACCATAGTTCCTGCACGTCACGTTCCCAAAAAAACAAAATTAAAAAAAAAATATAAAAAAACAAATATAAATAAAAAAATTATTTTTTCAGTTGTTTTAGCTCAGTGATCCAAATCCATTTTACTCAGCTGTGTGTAAAGTTTCTGTGTGTCACAGTTCAGCACACTCGCTCCCATCCGTATATACTGTCCAGGTGACACTTTCTGTACGTCACACAATACAAACAAGTCATTTGCTACCAATATCATCTACAGCTTGATCCAGAAAATTCTCTGTGCGACATTTGTCTGGGTCACAGACTAAATAGCCACCGTTAACAGGGTGTCAGTCAGTTCTACCATAGTTCCTGCACGTCACGTTCCCAAAAAAACTAAATTAAAAAAAATATATAAAAAAACAAATATAAATAAAAAAATTATTTTTTCAGTTGTTTTAGCTCAGTGATCCAAATCCATTTTACTCAGCTGTGTGTAAAGTTTCTGTGTGTCACAGTTCAGCACACTCGCTCCCATCCGTATATACTGTCCAGGTGACACTTTCTGTACGTCACAGAATACAACCAAGTCATTTGCTACCAATATCATGTACAGCTTGATCCAGAAAACTCTCTGTGCGACATTTGTTTGGGTCGCAAACTAAATAGCCACCGTTAACAGGGTGTCAGTCAGTTCTACCATAGTTCCTGCACGT